>JBBPNA010000093.1:0-38871 GCA_038090555.1 Boletus subcaerulescens | reverse complement strand
ATCGGATGAATTTTTCCACTGAATGGGATGAGCCATAATGTGTCCAAAGGGTCAGACCCTGTTACGTAGAGTTGTAAAGTGTGCGCGGCGCCAGATCTTTCGCCCGTTCCGGTGAGCCGTGGTAGGACTTGTTTCCACGCCCAAATTGTATGGCTGCCGCGGCGACAGACGGACAAAGAGAGGAAAGGACAAAGATGGAAGGTCGATTGAGGCAGCCAGTTTAACGGATCATTCTGGATACCAATAAGAGACCCAAGATGGTTCCGTTGCCGCATTGAACTCAAGGGTGACCCGGTTTGGGCCCGGATAAGTTACTTCAGGGTCCCATTATCACACATATCATCATATCATAAATGACAGGCTGAGCCAGGGTGGTCATTGTCTCGACTGTGTTTGATTGAGAAAGTCAGCCTATTGGGACTACGAGGTCCGAAATACCTGAGAATTGGTCTGGATGTCGGCTTTAGTGAATGGGAGTACGCTGGCTTAGTAGGTTCTGACGGCGGTTGAGCGGAAACATATAAGCAAACAAGCGAGTAGTACATATCATGAGCCCGTGACACGTGACGCGTAACATGCCAAGAAATTATATATAGACAAATTACCTTTTACGGATGACCTCGAGGGAGAGATCTGACTAAACTACGCCACGTTGCGGTGAGATGTACGAGTTTACCACTATTTACATTTTTATCGCAACACTGCAGACTGACTGATCTTCCAGCAACCACCAAGATCCTCCGTGTCCGCGTCGCAGCCTGTGCAACGTCGGCTTTCCACCTTCAAAAGGCTCTGCCAAGCACCGGCCTGCATGCGCACACGACCGCAACTCAATGGCAGAATACCCGCTGATAGCTTCAACCATATCTTCGAATCTGTTGTACCTTCCCATGCCTCCACCCAGCATGTTGATTACTGTTTCGCTATGTTTCGCGTGTGCGACTGGGGACCAAGAACAGCCTCTGATAGTCAACATGGAACGCCGCACTCCTTTCCCTCCGGAAGACATCCAACCATGGAGTTAGAGTGGTAACGCCGCACTTGATAATCAGCGCGACATCGGACATAACACTTGGGACGGACATCGTAAGTCGTGGATAAACTTGACACTCACGCCGGGACCGGCCGGGTGCAGTCTACTAGTCAGTGATCCAAAGGCCGGCAACCGCCGACAAGCCCACCGCCAGCATGCAGTTCTACGCCATTTATCGGTTTAACTTGTCACAGGAAACAATTTCGAGTAGACCTAAACATGTGGCATACAGCCTGTCTAGTCTCAACCCGAGCGTTTTCGTCGACACTTCAACTCTAGAGATCGGAAGCTCCCGATGCCTATGGTTAGAGAAGGTGCAGTCTCCTTCCGTTGGCGAT
Source organism: Boletus subcaerulescens (assembly GCA_038090555.1). Classification (NCBI taxonomy): domain Eukaryota; kingdom Fungi; phylum Basidiomycota; class Agaricomycetes; order Boletales; family Boletaceae; genus Boletus; species Boletus subcaerulescens. The sequence goes on along the minus strand of JBBPNA010000093.1, from coordinate 37,500 downwards.
CTCAGAATTGCTAAGATCGCAAAGGCGGCCGAGTTTCTCTGCAGTGATTTCCTCTCCGGGTATGTCAGCAAGTTCCTTGTTAATCAAATCGATGTTCTGTGTCTACATCTCTGCGCAAACCGTCGCAGAGCATTCCAGCGCGACGAGCTGTTGGATCATTGTTCGTGTACGCCTTTCGCGGGTTCATGACTACCCGATCTGAATTAATTTGCTCGATAGGCAAGGTCTATGGTGCTACAGATTTCTTGCCAGGTACCATGTGATCAACGATAGATCTGCTGTGCTTATTTACCGTTGCGAACGTGGGGAATCCCGGTGTCAGTAAATCGCCTTGAAATTTGCCGGGAAACATGCCTCGTAAGCAATCCTCCAAGTAAGATAATATACAATCTGATCAGATACCATCTAGCTACGCATACGATCCGATTCGTGTGCCAGATGTTATCACCACGCATCTGCTCTTAGAGAAGCAGTGAGTATCTATGCAACGATCGCGTAGACCGATAATCTACATTTCAGTCTTGGCCTATTGATTGTATGACTGTAGTCAAAGAGAAAGTGGTGACATTCAACCACAATCCTGGGACAGAAGTAATCGCTTCCCGTCTACATCGTATGTTGGTAAATTGCTCAAGAGGATTGCGGTCCGTGACTGCATTCGGCAAATTGGTATATTCCAGTGGTGAACTCAGTTGGACAGCGCAGCCGGAAAACGTTGGTGTTTCAATCCGTTCTCACCAGATGCTTATCTTTACTTCATGTGCGGTCGACGATTAGTCGATGTCGCTGTTTTTGGACCAGCCCAATTTCTTCAGTTGTACGTCAGCGTGATCGAGAGCTAACAAGGAAATACTGCAGCATGCCGAAAAGCGGGGTATCAAAGGACTTTTCATCACCGTGGGTGCTTCAGCGCCGTGAGAAGGACATGCGGATGGGGTTTGTCGACGAGTCAGGAGTCGCCAAGGTTCAAGAAACGAATCAGACTGTCAAGGGACGAATGTATCACTTCTCCCATTTCAGTGAGTTCTGCACACGCGTTCACACTGCTCTAAGCAAAAATCCTCAGTCACTTATCGACTGACTGTGAGAGCTCGACAAGTTTTCCACCCGCCCAACCACTTGGAACATCAACAAGACTCTTCCTTGTGTTCAAGAGCATCATAGGTAGTATTGCCTCCCAGACTGTTAATGTTACCAAAAGTGTCTATCGTGCTCAAAGGCGTCGCCACGCTCGAAGATGCGCTGATGCGTTATGACTACCGCCTTGCCGGTATCGTCCTTCTCCTCAAGACAGTTGCCCTTGGTGCAAAAGCCGTCAGAGTCTTGACGCTGTGCATTTGGAGAACCGGGTGTTGGCAAGGCGCATCCATATTTTCAGGGCACATTCTCAATCACTACATACGTCATCGGATGTTTGATAGTATTCAATATACCATACTTATCATATTTTCAGTTGCAGGTGGGAATGCGTCTCACCGGCTCATCAACGAAATGACACCTGATTTGGTTGATGCCGAGTGGCGTTCATGCGCATGCCAGTGTCGGGATTACCTGACAACTATAACGCAACGCGTACGTTTGTGGGTTGCACTAACTTTATTTCTTTGGCCTTGTTTCATAGACCAGCCCATGGCACAGACAGCACAGTTCAAGACCACGCTGTAAAACGAGCGTCCGACCATTCCAGAGAACGCCGCCAAGCCACATGTAGTCGCTCTGTGTACACTGGAGAATTTGACGCTCACATATGTGCCGTCGTCCCTGCATTCAACACCGCCTACGTACTAACCACGAGGCAAGTCAGTCATAACAGTGACTGCGGAACAGTTTAATCATTGAGGCAATTCCTTGAATGGCATGCTTGCACACGTCAGCCCTCCCGTCATGGAACAGTGTTTACTTAAGCGGCTCGTATATCTTACAGCACTCCCAATCGAGATGGACCGCAAAACCGAGTGTCTCATTTCCGTCGGATAACTTTTACGGATCGGCAAATGGCATTCAAATTTCACACGCGAGTCGGCCTGCCGCAGTGCGAGGGGGCCCTGGGGTACGACCACAGGATTGAAGTCACTTGTCGCCGGGTTCAGAATCACATTATCGAGGTTTCTTTTACCGCCGTCCACGGGGATCATATGTCACTGTCGGCGGTTCAGTATGAGACTGAAGCTCGTTTGCCATCGTTTTATGTTTATTTAAAACCTTGTTTGTTGTCGAGGCAGGCCTCTTGCTGCAGTATGTGAAAGTCCGTTGGTATTGGCTGGAATCCGCCAGATGTGGGTGGGCGTTGTTCTTCGTTTAATGTTTAGTGGACATTAATGATGAGCGAAGAATAGAAAAAGAAAAAGAGTAAGTAGGTGTAAGGAAACGAAGAAAGTTGAGATAGGGGTGGTCAACCATGAGCATAAGAAAGTAGAAAGGTAGGGTGGATAGCGGGAGCTACGAGGGCTAGAGGATATCGTCGAGGTGGGGTCTGCCATCGTGTTTGCGGACATCATGATGCCGCACAGCAGAGACACGAAGATACAGCTGATTTGTCGTGGAACTCGCGTGATTTCCAAGCCTCCACAAATTCAGTCCTAAAAGAAGGATAGATTGACAAGCGAGTATCTCGACCTCGACACTGCCTCGGCCCGAGTACTTTCGGGTACTTGGGTTAACCTGCGGGACAATTGGTGAAACGCCAAGAATGACAACCTCTGTCACTTTGCAAGACACAGCTCCAAGTGGTTGACATACAGAAACAGCAGTACATACTGGACCACGTAATCGCTTCCGCAGTATCAGGCCTACGGCGCTGGCGGTGGTCGCATTCTCAACCCCCACTGTCCCCACAGACTCGACTTGTCTATGGGCATGAACGTCTTGGCGCCCCATGTGATGGCATAGTGCTTGAGCACTAGGTTCAGTTCCTCGATCTCGTCAAGCAACTCGAGATGGGATATCCTGGGCGGCACGAAACGATTGTCAGAACGAACGATGAGATGTACGCTCAACGTGGCGTTGCAAAACACTCACCGCTCGAGCTCAGAGTGACTGATGTATTTCTCACGTACCTCACTCAATGTCAGTGCATGCGTGAATGTGAACCCGTGTCGAGTAAAACGTTCAGGGAGTGACTCGACTGTGGGGTACGGTGTTGCACCTGGCAAAGATACGTTCCTGGACTTGAGAGTTCCCAATCGAAGTCAGTGGAATCGACGAGAGAGAAAAGAGAAAATACTAAGTACCTGCAAGTTGTTCAACATGACTTGACCAAAGGTGTCTTGAAGGCCAAACATCTCGTACACGATCGCTCCGAGAACACTCCCGTCCTGAGCGGAGGAAAAGTAATTCACGAACCAGTCGACAAGGGCAGAGGACGGCTCGGGCGCCATGTAAACCAACACGCATTCACAAAGTAAGAGGGTTGGGAGAGATGGTGACAGTGATCCATCGAGTATCGGTGCTAGGGAACTGGATGGCGAGTGACGTAGATCGCACGAGAGTATATGATACTTGGCCGAGTGAAGTGCCGTTCCACCCGACGCTTGGAGCTTTTTGAGATAGCCGCCTAGTAGTCGTCTATGATGCAGGTACTCACCGACGACGATGCTCTCGGGTGAACCCAAGACTGCGCTGAGCTCCTTGCTTTTGCGAATAGCCATCGCCTTCCTGGTAACGACATCCGGAAAGTCGAGCTCCAAGTATGATTTCAAAACATGCGAGCGGGGTCCTGTCTACTCACCAAGTCACTCATGACAACTGGAATCTAACATCAAAGGACGGGGGCCACGCACGTTTATGCGCCAAAACCTTGTATCGCTCCCTGCTCCCAGGCTGACAATCTGACACACCGTGTTCTGCTGTTCACAGGACTCCAACCATTGTTCAACGAGCGTGTCGATGGACTTGGAGCGAACATAAGTTCCGATGTTAATCAAGGGAGGACGAGTAGGTTGGAACTGAGCGCGAGGAATGAGGTGCGTGATAAACGAATCCTCGATATAGCCCTTCTTTACTGCGGAGAGCCTTGCAAGAGCCGCATCAGTATCGGTTTGGCGAATGGCACCATCGGCGTCTGGACCACGTTGCCGAGACAGTGGAGGAAGCATGCCCGATTTTAAGTGGGCACTAGCGCGTATTTACAATTGTCCAAGATAATGATGACGATCGTCTGCGAACCTAATGATAGTCTACGCGCCTCCCTGTCACAGAACCACATCTCGGAAGCTTCGAACACCACGTTGCACCCATTCTACAAGCTAACCAACATAGGCTAAGTGCTCTCGCCGGGATCCACCATGACGACAGTAGCTACCCGTTCACTTCCTGGTCTCCCACTCAACTTCGACGCTCGTTTGCTCATGTTCAACGTCATCTACGGACCCCTCAACGGGATGAGAGACGCCGACACTATAACGGCTAGACCGCCGTTCGTCTACACTTGGCGGCGGATCTGGGTTATCTTGCGCTCTCTCAAACTCGTATGGGAGCACAATGGCTCTGTCAAGGGCTACGGGCAGACCTCGGTGACGACCACGTATCATGACGAGACAAACAACGAGCTTTGACAACGGTCGGAATGCCCCGGAGAGAGAATAGTATTGCTACATCCATGGATGAGATGATAGGGTCATCATAAATCGTAAACCGGACGTACTGTTGGGATACCGAGGCTAAGCCCGACAGATCCATACGCTGAAACTATCTCAAAGACTGGAAAAAGATGTCTTCTTGATCAGCGGCGTTCGCAGTAGATATTGACGTACGGATCGTGAATACATTGAACCATCCCAGATTCTCTGGGTTAATCAAGTTATCCCTCTAAAAATAGAATGGTCAGACAGAGACGCAACGATTCATCTGGTACAAACCTCTATGATGCAGATGAGGAAAAGGGCCAGCGCTAGCCACCACATATCTTCAACAAAAATTTCAACACAATACGTGACAGAGAAACGACGACCCCACCGAAAGAAAGCTGGTAACGTGCGTGCATCGCTAAATAGCGACTCCACATAGCCATTCGTGACCCATTGGTATTAAACACTTGCTCCGCTGCAGACAGCTGATCGTCCGGGCGGAATATCCCAAGTGACCGTTCTTCATACACATTGGTAGAACGCACACTAGATGTATCTCAGCATGTTCCTGCCCCGAGAGTGAGGCGGCTCACCTCATCGCTATCGGGTCTTGGGGTCAAGCAAGTGTCAATGGTCCCCTTCGTCGAAGAGCAGATGTAGTACGCACATACGCTGATATACATCATGATTACATACATGACTCTGAACAAACAATGAAAACGGGCAACCACAGCACATAAACCGAGCAGACGTACTTGACAGCTGGAGCCATTGCAGCAACTGGAACAATGTTGAAACCTGAGGCACGAACGTCTGTAGCTTGTAGTAAGCCTACTGCAAATCGGGTTCCAAATGGAATGGAATCGATTTCTGGGATGCCAATATTGAGAACCATGAAACAGAAGAAGTCAATGGAACTGTGAGGCACCGAATTAGCTTCTTTGACATGGATAGACAGAGGAATCACTTGAGCAATACTAGAACCGAAAGCAGAAACCAAGTCTGATGAGCCGGAAATAGATACACAAAGCAACGCCGTGGATGGTCGAGGAGAAAGTGCAGGGTTTCGTAGAGGCGAGATTTGGTGGGTATTAACTTTGCAATGGTCCAGCTAAATTGACACTCTAAAAGATGCAACGATGATAAATGTGACCCTGCTCACATCATGAATCGCAGGCTGCACACGGAAAATTAATCTCGAGATCCCATGTAAAAATGTTTACTTACAAGATAGGCTAGTAAGCAAAGTAAGCAAGCAAGGTTGTACTAGAAAGTAAAAAGAAACTTACGAAACCTGTATTGCCGGCCACGATTAAGAAGATCATAAAAAATATCATTGGGTAAGCAGTTTGGAACGGAATCATCGACTGGTCCACAAGGGAGAATCCAGTATTTGTGTATGCTGAAACGACCTGGAAGAGAGAAAACCTAGGGGGTTCAATACCGATAGCATATTCAACGTTCGTTCGGTCGCAAGCTGAGGATCAGACTCACCATGGAGTTGCCACCAATCGAGTCAATGCAGGAGGAACGAAGTCATTGGCCCACTTGGGTAGGGTCATGTAAGGGGCAATAACAACGAACGACACGAGCTGGCTCCCAACGTGATACTTTCCGAGCATTCAGCCCACAACTGTTCCCGACCATTATGATACTCACCAGTGCAACCAACCACAACAGCGCATTCAACCCGCGATACTCCACTCCACCCAATTCTTCCAACTGTTCGTTGGTGAGCATCTGAAAGGAAGAGTTGCGCCCCACAATCGCGTCGAAAGAAATATAGGAAACAGGTTTGGTGCCCTTTGGTATGTTGCCGGTAGCTCCAGTGATGGTTGCTGTCCGACCCAGCTCTCCACCTGCGAGGGCAGTTTGGGCCGGGATCGTCACAGTCTTGCGAAGGCGATTTGTTGCGCCGGGGAACAATCTCTGGAAGAACATGCCCAGTAACTTGTGCGGCATTGGAAAGCCTCCAAAATCTGTTTGGCTAGCTTGTGCCTGCCCGAGTCCTGTCTGATCAGTGTTCGACAAGGGTGCATGTTGGGAGGTGTGCCGCGCCAACGACACCTGCGACATTCCTCCTATGCCAGGGTATCTGCGAGAATACAAACTATCACGTGAAATTTGTCTTCTGAGGCGTTCGTCGACAGAGAGATCTCGTGCGCGATCACCGTGCCTGCCTGGAACTGTAGAGAGTGACACGTAGTGACGAGTCACGGGCGGAGCAAACTCTATGGTTGTTGTGCGAGGCATTCCAACAACAGTGGGAGACATGCTGGAATCGAGCAAACCCGACCCAGTACTTCCTGGAGCAACCGCGCTGTGAGAAGTCCATGTAACGTCATTGCATGTCAAAAGACAGCGCCAGAGATAACTTACGCATTCGAGGGTGTCTGGGCGTTGCTTGTCTCTGCCGCGAAGGGACCGCTCGTCAAGTTCACAGGAGGCTCGATCTGACCGGGAGACGATGTTTGTTCAGCCACATGCGCCTTCTCTGTTCCTCCGCCGCTGTTCGGAAACCGCCTCAGCGGCGCCGCAATCCCCTCACTAACCCACCCACTCGGGTCGACGCGTTTCGGGGGTGCATCCATCCTGCGGATCATATTCGTCCTAACCTTCTTCTCCCCCGGCGTCGAAGACCCATTCTCGTTCGTGGACGTCGTCTCTTCCGCTACATCACTCAGCCCGTTTCCGTTTCGACGACGAAAAAGAGACCCCACACCCCACCCATAGTACGTGCGCCTCCCGGTCGTACTGGCCATGGCGGGTTCGGGGGACTGCTGCGGGAGCGTCTTGGACGCAGCACGGCGCGCCGCCTCGGCCTGAATAATATACTCGAATTTCTTGGCAAAAAAATGTCTGTCATAAATACCATCCATAATGTTGTGGTCAGGGACTGCGTCGGACGGAACAACGCAAGACTCGGGCTCTGACTGACTGACCTTCGAATGTAGACCATGAACCACGAGACCAGGACCTGTCGACCGTCAACATGTTCAATCTCCCGTTCGACATCAATGTTTACTCACCGGACTTCCTACGCACATCTGGAGGAACAAGAGGACTTGTTGCCACGGCGTCAACGGGCTCAAGTTGATGGTCGAAAGACCACAGACCGTTACCGCGCTCACCGACATGTACAGCGCATCGATGTACGCGATAGGATACCTTCCGTTGGAGGCATATAGGATGACAGAGCCAATCAAGGGAGTAAACGTACTGAAAGAACGGTCAAACAGGGGTCATTACGTGCGATGCAGTGTATGCGCACAAGAAGAGGAGATGGATGCGGAAGAAATTGAGATGTCTCCGCAGGGTCGTCCAAAGGCCTGGGTTGGCATTCGAGACAGACATGGAGAACTTACTCGTACTACGGTCCGACTGTGTCGAGTGGGATGGGGGAGTGGGTGTAGAGAAAGTGGAGCGGTTTCAAGGTTTATGTAACTCAGATAGACGAGGAGCCGACTGGCACGTGTCTAGTCTCAGCTCGTCCACCTCGAACGATCTACTAGTGTCACCACGTTATATATCTGAATGTATTGCTCGCGAGGTGCCGTGAATGCAGGAGACAAACAATTATGGAACCGTGTAATGCTACTGACATCCAGAACACGCGAACAGCGTCAGAGAACGAATCATGCTGATAGTAACGAAAAGAAGATTAGACTACAACTGCGCGAGAGAAATTAATGCGAATGCGGGGGTGAAAAAAAAATGCATGGTGTTCGTCACGATATCACAAGCTGGAGCAATTTGTCACTGTCCATCAATTTACCAGCGAGCTGGGCCAGCCTTTCCTCGTCCCTGTCGAATCCTGCACCCTTTAGCATGATTGCCATAAACTTGAATGCGTTCGGAGCGTCAATGGCAATGTCGTCCAAGAGTTCTGCCATTGGCATAAAGCCGGCTTCAAATACCTCCGGAGAACACTGGCCCTTTGATGCTGCTTGGGCGAAGAATTCCGAAACGAGAGTTGCGTCGGCCTCTTTGCTCTCCAGAGCGGAAGCCACCAGCTTGTCGACAAGGTGCAAGCGGTAATCCTCGGGAAGGTTCGTGAAGTAGACATCTGCTTCCTCCATACTCCGGACAGCAAAGAATTCCTTGACGTCTTCATCAATCTTCTTCTTCGCATCGGCTTCCGACATCTGCACGGGTGCCTCGAGCTCATCCTCAGAGGCGGGAGGGGGAGTTTCCTCAGCGGGTGTGGGCTTAGTGCGGGGCAAAAGCTGCAGCTTCTTCCGCTGGGGAGGTTCTGGCGCTTCACCCGGCCCAAGGTCTACTGAGGGCTTCCGGCTAGGCGGTCGGCTGGATTTAGCAGTGGTATCAACAGCCAGTTCAGGATTTTGGCTGAGCATGGAGAACATGTTGGAGCTCGAGCTCGTCCGAGATAACGAATCGCGCTTGCTATCCTTCTTGGTGAAGACGCTGCTGGGACCCATAACCATCGGTGCGGCCTTGCTGATCTTACCAAATTGTGACAAGTCGCCTGCCTTGGGTTGTGGTCGAGATACCGAACCTCCAGCCGTAGTCCAACCGTCAGGTCCGGACTCCATGTTCCGATCACCACCGCGTCTTGATCCACCTCTAGACATGCTGAATTGGCGTTGCTGGGCCTCTGCGGCAGCAGCTGCCTTCTCCTTCGCAGCCTAGACCTAGTTCAGTCAGTTGTCACGAGAAAATCGGATCCCAAATACATACAGCTTCATGGACAGCTGATATAGTCGTAGGCGCGATAACAGCGCTACGAGCCACCCACTTTCGATCGCGAAGTTCAATCACATCCTATTGTGAGAAAGTAGATGAGTAAGAACGCAACCAACACACGCAAGTCAGTCATTACCTGAAGCATGAACTGCATGCGTGGGCTGACGTTGAGGCTCTTGCAAAGCTCCTTCATTCGCGTGAAGTAAACGTCCATGTGTGCTCTTGCCTTGGGGACGTCAAGTAGCTGACCGACTGTTTTCAGCAACTGGCACAGACTCTCAATCTCTTCCTCTTCTGGATTCTCAACATTGCCCAGGAGCTTCTTCACACACTCGTGCATGATACGCTCTGTGAGCATCTGAAGCTTGAAGAGTTCACCAATGAACTTGATGAGACCAAGACCTTGACGTTTTGCCTTTTGGGCAGCATAATACTCGTCTGAATAGAGCTCGCTCTCTTCGCCCTTCTTCTCGTTGGCTGCTTTGAGAGCTTGGTCTTCGGAGGCCTTGGCCGCAGCGGCTGCAGCCGTCGCCTCCTTCGCGACCCAACCACGTTCAAAGTCTTCCTGACAACGATTGAGGAGATACTTTCTGAAGAGCTGACCGCCAGCAATAGGCTTGCCTTCCGCGTTCTTGATACCATCGTCCTGCACTTCGGGACTGATCGTCTCCATCATCTTCCGGCAAAGGCGCGCATACATCTCACTCCAAGCGGCCTCATCGGTGGCCTTCTCGAACACAAGCCTGATGACCTGGATGAGCGTCCGACCATCCTTTTCGTTCTCGCTCTTGTTCGCCCAGGAGATGATCTGGTCGGATATGGGGTCGAACTTTTCCATGGTAAGTTTGTTGAGGTGGGACCTGACTTTGCGATCCACAAGTTCGGGAGAATCGGTATCGGTAACACCCGGCTTGCGAACAGTGCTCGCGGCAACCCAACGGTTTGCAGATATCTCGAGGGGAGCAATAATCTCAAAGGCAGCCCCAAGAAGAGGTACAGCACCGAAGCCTGATCCCTCGTGAGGTCCTTGTTGAGAAACCTTATTCGCATCCGTGCGCCTATCACCACGCTTACTTCGAACACGATTGCTGCCCATAGGGTGTGCGCCTGGACCACCCTGAGAGGCTGTCCGCGCCATAGGGGGGCGACCAATCTGGAAAGCAGCAGGACCACCGCTGACCGAGGCAGAGCGCGCACCAGTCGCGAGCAGATAGCGTTCCTCACTCGTGAGCTTGCTCGTCGGGGTGGAGAACTGGCCCATAGCGAAAGGACTAGGCGCAGTGCCTGGCTTAGCGCCGAAGCCGCTAGTGATGCCGAGGCCGACTGAACTTTGGCGAACGGTCTGGGCCATCGCACCAGATGGCGGGCGGTGGCGTCCCGAAGAAGTACGAGTCATGCTGCTAAATGTTGACTGATCCACGGGTTCGATACCCAGGATGTCCAGTGGCGGGAGGTGAGGGGGCTTCTCCTTGCAGATTTGCATAAACTGCATAAGGAAGTCGCGGTCATACCTGCAGGAAGGTAAACAAATCATAAAAGAAGAACATGGACGATGTATAGTACCTAAATTTGCCATCCTTTGCGTCTTTGTTAAGGTCTTCCCTGGGGCTTCTAACCCCTTCAGGGTACTCAATGTCCTGAAGTCTTTCAATGTTTCTGGCCGTCGCCAACGCAGAGAGAGGAGGAGTAGACATGTCCCTCTTTGCCGCATTGATGTCAAGAGGACCGGGGCGCCGTCTTGGGATCTCTAGAGGCGGTGGCATGGACGACGTATCTATCCGTAAAGCCTCTTTCTGGGCCTTTGGAGGAGGCTTGCTGGTAATTTCACCGTTGACATGGGTTTCCGCGATTTCCCCGTTTTCAATGACCTCTCCTTCCTCAGGTTCTTTGGAATCTTCAGAGAGAGATTCGACAACGTCCTGAGCCTCGTCTGCCTCTAACTGGGTTGCCTCGCGCTTGAGAGTCTCTTGCTGTCGCCGTTCCTCGGCTTCCTGTTCAGCGCGTTCTTTCTCCTCCTCCTTCTCCTTCTCAGCCTTCTTCCGCTCCTCTTCAAGCCTGGCTTCCTCATCCACGCGTTGCCTCTCTTCCTCAAGCCGTAGCTGTTCCTTTTGCTCCTCTTCCTGACGTATGCGTTCTTGCTCTCTCTTATCTTCTTCCTCTTTTCGCTTGGCTTCCTCCTCTTTCCGCTTAGCATCCTCCTCTTCCTTTCGTTGTCGTTCCTCTCCCTCTTTCTTTGCCCGTTCCTCAGCATCCTTCTTCTCCTGCTCTAAACGTGCCTGCTCTTCCCTCCTTCTTTTTGACTCCTCGCTCTCGATTCTAACCGACGCAGTGCGGCGACTGGTTGCGACCGGTGATGGCGGAGGGATCGGTATGGTCGGTGGTTGTGGACTGTGTTTCTTGAGCGCCTCTAAATTAAGCTCTGTGCCATCTTCATTCTTTATCACGATTGCTTTAGGTGCACGTGTGGTAGGAACGAACGTGGAGGCATTAGTGTTGAGGCGAGCAGAGGGAGCAGTCGTGGTTGATGGAGTGGGAGGAGGCGATGAAATACTGATACTACTGGAAGGTTGGTGCGTGTGTACGGACGGCGGTTGAGGTGTATGTGGTGGGTGCGGAACAGCATGGGTCATGGTAGGGGTACCAGGTGGTAAAGTTGGAGGCGGATTTCGAGGTGAGAGGGACGTGGCGGGGTGGGGCGGACCCTGTGTGGCCGGCGCAGGTGGATGGGATGTATGTGGAGGATGGGGTTGTTGGTGCATGTGGTGAGGATAGAACCAAGAGGTAGGTTGGCCATAAGCATCTACTGCATACTAATCACATGCAGGTTTAGGAAAGAGGTGGTTTACCAGAATATAGTAAGAAAATACATACGTAATAAGGCGCCCAAGGCAGAGGTTGGACTTGTTGAGCAGGAACTCCTGTGGAGGGAGGTTGGTGTGGATGTGGATGTTGATGTTGATGTTGATGCGGAGGATGTGGAGCAAGTCGCGGACTAGCGGGAATTGGAGGGCCACCAGGTCCACCAGGGCCCGCCATGGGACGAGGAAGTGCACCAGTGCCATTAGGCACGGCGCGAGGGAAGGCCGGTGAGCGCGGGCCGCCTGCGCCCTGCTGTGGTCGCATCCCGGGTACGAATGACGTATATTGGTGGGCGCCTAGTTGGGAAGGCTGCGCGGGAGGTTGCGGGGCGTGCTGTCCAGAAGAAGAGGGTTGATGATGCAGAGGTAAATTAGACGGACGAGTTGAAGGAGAGGAAGTGTCTGATGACGATTGTGACGGTGCAGAAGAACCCTGGAATAGCTTGGCAATGTCGGCTTTGCCAAGTGCGGGTTTTGTAGGAGCAGGAGTCGTTGAAGTCGTTGGCAAAGACGTGGCGGGCATGGTGGATGGCGACGTCACGTTTGAAAAAGTTGAGGTGGACGAAACGGCGGGCCGAGCAGGGAGCTTCGAAGACCCAGTGGTCGCAACAGAAGCGAGAGGTCTACCATTAACATGGGTAGATGGGGTAGCGGGTACGGACCCAAAGGACTTTACAATTTCGGTTTTGACCACAGGTATGGCTGCAGGTGAGGATGACAAGGGAGGAGAGACATCGTCTATGGAGCCGAAAGTGACGGCGGAACCTGGAGAAAGATGAGGATGAAAACGAGAAGAAGGGGCATATATGGCGTACCCGTGCCTTGTCTGACAGAGCCCACATTACTTCGGGGGACACTGACGCCTTCTTTTATTGGTACGCCCTGGCCTAACGCACTTGGACGGCGGGAGTGAGAAATGGTTATCGGCGATGGAGCATGGGGAAAAGCAGGAGACTGAGAACGCGGCGAGGGGGCTGAAGAGTTGCTATTTAGCGGGGGACCCTTTGCCCAAGCTGATTGCGATGGGAGCGCTGTAGTCTTTGCTGATGCAGTCGAGGTTTTGCTCATTCTTGAGTAGCGTAAAATGGGATGATCAAGAGAGAGATGAAAGACCAGGATTATGAGAAAATGTACTGGGACAAGTAAGGGAGACGTACGAATTTCGATGGACAGATATTTAGAAAACAACAGTCGATTTGTCGCGTGCGGTGGTCGTCGAACGTGACCTGCCAGCAGGCGGAGAACAAAGTTGAACGTGAGTTGTTTTTTTTGTGTTTTTCTGTCTATGAAAAACTGTGCCCGTCGCTGTGTATGGCGAACTGGACGAGGAAGAGATCCAGAGGAAGTCCTTGTAGCCAGAGGCTGTAGGGAAAGGACAGGCGCTGCAACTTACCCGTGCGACTCGAGCCAAAAAAATGCAGTCCCCTATCAGAGACCCCGATCACCCCTCTCCCAGCGGTACCGCTCCTTCTATCCCCTCGAACTTATGGAAGCCACGGACAACCGTGCTCAAATTTCGGCGCAAAGCATATCATACTCCGGTAATTCGGCAGTACTCGCACTCACAGCGACAGTGCACAACGAGAGGGACAATCTCCATCGACGGGGACGCGCTCGGTCCATGCTGACGTCATCTTCGTGCATGCCAGAGACAGCGTGTTCGGCTGCACACTGCAGCTCGAGGCAATACGACAAATGACCGCGCCAGAGCACCGACATTGTCCTGTGTAGAGAGAGAGATTCTCTCACACCGAGTATTATTCCCACTCTGACAACCATCCGATGCGTCGCGACATTCGGCGTAATCAGGAAGATATCATGCGGAACCTTACATGGTCGGAACACTCCCCCTTGATTGCTCGCGCAACTTGAAGCACCGGTGAGGATGAAGTTGGTCCCGCTTCAAGCTCGGTTCAGGCAGTGGCAGTTGAACGAATTAGCAATGTGGTCAGTTGCGAATGCAGGACGTGTACCCAAACCCTCCCGTTGCTGATGCGGCGAACGTCCGAGTCGCACCCAACTCCATACTTGAAGTACACACGCTCATTTCAAGCCAATCTGGAGAAAGTGCAAGGTCAGTGTCATTGGTCGTACCCTCCTTTGTTCCCGTTTTCCTAACCACTTTCGAGAGTCTGGTCAATGACCCGGATGTACATCCGTGAAGGAGGATCTATGTGTCTGGGAAATAACCGTGTTGGCTTTCTGTGTCAGGCGCATATACTCATCTGGATCCAGGGCTAGACAATATTGCCTGGTGTCATTCGAGACTCTGGCTTGTTCGCATACAGTTGACCACACTGGTCGTAGTGAGTTCCCGTTCCATCTGTTTGCCTATAGCATCTGACTCAACTTGCAGCCCAGACCGTGCAGACACTCGGAACAAGCTAGCTCGCATTCCACCTTTTTTTTCTCTATCACGAATCCCTGCGTTCTGCGAAAGCAGGCAATTGACCCCGTCACACTGCCTAGCGTCCATGTGCGCTTCATCCACCACAGCTCGAGGAACATCGCCACGATGAAGCACACACCAATCGTTTGGATATGTACTTCATAGTCGTTCAACTTAAGAGTAGTCATAACTGTTAGTAATTGCTTTTGTCTCCGTTTTTCTGCAACCAATCAGAGTCCATAAACAAGCATGAAAGCTCTTACCTCAAGTTGAAATCGTCCTTGACATTTAAACCACTGCGAGCTTTTTTGTCAACTTCTGTCCATTTAGCGAAGCTATGCTTCGGGTGAAAAGATACAACAACCTAGCCAACGACTACTGCTACACAATCTATCATCCAATGATACAGCCAGATCAAAGATGGAAGGAAAAAGAAATGAGCATCGCTCATGACTATGGAGGACGAACGCGAACCAGTCAAGGTGTGAAAAAAATAAAGTGAACTATAAAACGACGCTGTTATCGCCGAAAACGGTATGCCGAGTCTCGAGCTATGGATCGAGCAGTCGTGATCACTAGCAGGACTCCCATCTTCTGCAGATTCGTGGCTTGACGTCTGCCATAGGAAGAGGCTCGCGCTTCATATCGCCAGTCAATTTGAGTCGTGATCATGCAAGAGTGAAATTTACTCACGACGACGACATCAATGGCTGCAACGCGTACTGCCCGTACTTCAGCCTCAGGGCCAGCAACGGGAACAGGTGATGCAGAGGCTAAAAAACTTCCGTTAGAAAAGGTTATTGTCGAGGACGCGACAGACGACTGACCCAAGGCAGCCAGGGCAGCAATGACGTAGAACACTGTGAATTTGGCGGCGTACATGTCGATTTTAGGATGCAGTTTATTGTTCTCGAGTGATGAGCAAGGCAAGAAGAGTGCAGAACAATAAGAGCTCTCGTACAGGTAGCTTGGCTGAGTCACTTTGGACGTGCCGATGTGTCTTTATACGCACCGCAACGCTCGCATGTTGACGTCTCCCTTTGAACCTACCGTATGTGGTTAGCGATGAAGCTAAGGTCCTAATTTGGTACTTTACTTGAGGACAGATTTGGACGTTTGCTTGTTACTTTCTTAGCGCCTCGCTTATGCTCGCGACCCTACCGACGTCACGTATCAAGTTAGAACCAATTTCCCACTAGTACCATCGACGTTTAAGGATGTCCCCTTGTGACAATGGAAAAAAGTCAAGCACAGAGATAGGGCATCCGGCGGGTGACTCCGTGTGAACCACAGCATCTTCCTTGAGGACGGCCTACTATCCCCACCTTAGCGTAGGTCCAACGTATCATTATTTCTTCGACGTACCAATACAGGTACAACGTTGGTCAAGCGAAACAAGACATTGACAGTACGAAAACATCGCTTGCATCAAAGGGCACGCACACACATGGTGTGTTTCGAATCGTGTTTGCAGGGGATTTGTTTCGTCCAGAGACCAGGCATACATCAACCAGTTGCGCTTATTTCGCTATCCGTTCCCAATTGCATACCTACAGCAGTAGACTTGGAGCGAGCGATGGTGGCAGCTGCCCAACGGCTGCCATTTCCAGACCACCGGCCAGAGCTCAAAATAGTGGGCTTCCCAGGTGCGTATGCTTTGCTTTCCTGCATCTCCAGGCACATGCGCCACCAGTGTCGTTTGCACCGAGCACTGCCAGCACACCGCTTCTTGAGCGATGTCTCTGTATCTGGGTCGAATGAATACACCACTGAACACTAGTTTGGTATTCCCCTTGAGTGCGTGGGCGGACCCAGCGGGCTGCGAAAGACGATCGTGTGAAGACGATATACTTGGAGGACGGAAGAACTTGCCAGGTACATACGTCATGTTCAACGTTCTGCGTCCCCAGGTACATGTGCTGACAGTGTCCGATCTCGCAGAAGCGACTGACCCTTACAGGGCAGATGTCTCTGTACCTGGGTAAACACAAGTTTGGAAATCCCATTGAGTGTGAGCTTCAGCAAGATACAACGGGCTGGTCGAGTGTGCGGCGACCTCGTTGTGGAACCGCTGTACCTTGCGTCGCCGCGAATGACCCGCACCGACGAGCAAGCTACAAAGGGAGAGTGAGAAAAGGAAAGTTTGGCAAATACAACACTCACCAAAAAAGGACAGGTTTGTGAACCTGTTTTAGAACAGGTTACCCGGCTCCTGGGATCAAGTCCTCCCAGAAAAAAAAAGTGCGCACGTGGATGTTTCGCATTAGGTCACATCGATATATGCCGTATAGAAAACATTGGACAGTCTGCTGCTGAGACCTATATAGCAATCGCCCACACGCCTGCACTGATACCAACGCCCAAACATGCCGTAGAGAAGATACCAACCGACATTCGCAGGCCAGCCCAGATGTACGCAAGTATCCCAGTGAGTGCCAAAACGAATCCAGCTGCAGTGAGACAAAGGGTGGTATAGTAGCAACGTGTTAGAAGAGACAGTGGGGGTGGCGATGAAACCCCAGAGGATCGGACGAAAAGGAACCGGAATCTCTCTGGACGCTGCAGAAGACCTAGGAGCCAGTGTAGAGGACGCACTGCCTCGAGCACAATCCTCTGTGAGAGACGCTGCGGTTGAGCTGTGCCCAGACCGAAAAGTAGGATGTCCCCAACCTTCGTATCATCTACACCAGAGGCTTCGACAATGCGATATCGGATCAGTGCAAATGAGGCAACATAGCCAAGTATAGCTACGCGTGGATTAAACACAGTAGGGACGACGACGCGAGAAACACTTACTGGCACAGATGTGGAAGATCAAGGCTCCCGCAAGGCAAGCATACACCAGTTCGCGAGCGGTCGTGCTTACGGAATGTCCAATCTGCGTATTGAGAGCAGTCAAGGCGAAGAGCTCCCCGTCCATCGATGCGAGGAAGGTAGTCTTCGTAAGTTGGTCAAGATAGATACGATCCAAAAGACATCGTCGTCGACGTACCACAACAGTGAGGACCTGGAGCCGCTGCATCCAGGCATTAAACAAATCAGAGTTGACTTGTGCCTCGTGATCATCGCCAGAGTTCGAAGATGGCAGATTCACCGCGCTAGATTTGCCTTTGTTATTGCTCGTGCCTGCAACGCCGTTATTTTCAGATACTACTGAGGGCGAGGATGAGCGACTTGGGTAGTTCGGTCTCAGGGGCCACGTAACATACGTGGGGTATTATGCTGCGGATACGTTTCCTGCACACCTCTTGTATGGACCGGCATGTGCACCGGGTGACCGTGCATATTAAAGAGCGACTCTGCAGTCGGAAGGGGCCCCACGTGATAGTTACCCCCAGCCTACGAGAAGAAGGATTAGGGTTAACTCATAACACCCAGAAGTGCATCTAGATGCAGTGACATTGAAAAGGTATAACTGACCGGGGACTGTCCTGAGAGGTTTTGATTCGTGGGGCAGGCAGGTTGTGAGAAACGGGAGTTGATTTTAATATGATGTAAACGGTTAGCGCTGCTCGAGAGCCGAGGTTGTCCAAACGTGGGTCGCTCGCTCGCTCAAGGACAGTTGGCCACGTGTGCTAATCATGTTTCATGCCGACCCTTAGCTTGAAGCTTCGACGTGCACTGTCACGGGTTTGGGACGACCGCACGCTCGGATACCGCCATCCAGAGGAGGTGGTCGTGTGGCTGGACCATCGTGAGAATCGAGCTCAATGCAGGTCTAAGACACCGAGTGAGTCACCGTTTTGTTTTATCTTTCAGTTACATGGATGAAAGTGTTGTATCGGTCAGTGGTGTATGGCTGACAGGAGGTCTCCCAGACGCTTCTGAATGATCCTTCCCTGTCCTCCGAGACAGGGATCATATCTTCTCTCTGAGTCATGGCTGTTATTTCGAGTCGTTCATTCACTCGCAGCATGTTGACTCTCTTCTTCAGGGTACGGGGTTCTTGACATGCTTACGTCCACACGTCAGAGAGTGTGTAGACTGAATGGATAGTTATGTAGCCTCGACGTCGATTGGGTCTTTGTTCCGGCCTCATGCGACAGTCCTCACCTGATCATCCACTGAGACACGTTGCCCAACGTTCGGCCCACAACGGGGGAGGGGAACTTTTTCGGAAAAGTGAACGTCCGGCTCGTGCCGCGAACATGAGGCAAAGTGCCCGGTTCCGCATGTCGCTTCGACTCGGTGCGGGTACATAAACTGGCAAGGGTTGTTTTACCCAACTGATCATCCATCGTTCCACTCTTCTCCTCCAAACACCCCACGTCATGGCCGCGATGGACACTGAAATGGCATCTCCAGTTGGACCTTTTGTCGCTGTAGCTTACGACCCAGATCACACGTTCGGCATTCCGGTGAGGACTTGTCATTTGTATGGACAGTTACATCATCACTCAACTCTTTCGATGACGGGCCATAGGCTTATCAGTCTGAACTCGATCTTTGTCAACTGCTACAGTCCATGTCTCTCACCAAGGGAAAATTCAAGGTTGGTCGCATTCACTCCACCTCCGAGATCATCATTGACGATCCCTGGAGAAAGGCGCCCGAAACAGACATGGTGGACTATGTCCTACATGCATCGCAAAATGCACACGTGCACGGTGCAAACACGGAGGACCCGGCATACTATGTGAGTCCGCATTTGTCATTTCCCCCCAAACCCCAACCCAACGACACTCCAAGTCCGACGCGTCGGCGTCATCAAACTCAAAGTCCAGCTCCTCCGACCAACCCCACACCGACTTCCCGCACACCTCGTCCACCACCGTCCACCCCTCCCAGTTTCCCGCATGCCACTTCCTCCAATCCATCCTCGCTTCGCTCGTCCCAGAGTCCCCCGCCCTCTCGCCCTCTCCATACCCTTATCCCGCTACGGACGCGTTTCAGACGACCAACGGTGCTTACCTCGACACCCTGCTCATTCATCGCAGTCTTCTCGCCGCGTTCCCTCCAGCACACAGCGGGTGCGCAGCAGTGCTGCACGAGATCGCGAGGGCGATTGAGGTACGGGCTTGGCAGGCAGATCGGGACTCGGACGCGGAGGCAGTCGCCGCGCTGAGACAGGAGGCTTACATTGTTGCACGCTGGACGTGATATCATCTATACAAGAAATCTGCGGGTTGGATTCAGTATGGAGCGACCAGAACTTCAATGGGCAAGTTTTGGCACGAAGTTGGTACACTACACTCTAGTGATGTTACCTTTCCAGTGGAAATACTTAGTAAACGCGTGAGGAGACCCATAAGCTATCTTGGTAGCAATCAAAACTCTACGATACATTGCTGGAGTAGATTGACATGGAGATATCAAGATATATAGTACCCAATAAGAACGACTATAGGTCCTTGCTCAGGCGGTGGTGGCGTTGTTAAAAACAAGCAAGTTAGGGGAGCCGCGTACGTCTGTGATTATGTCGCGAGTCGCAAGTGCTTTGAGGATCTTCTTGAACTGACTAGGATCTATCAAGGGGTCCCGTGGCATCGGAGCAAAGAAATCGGGTGAAGGAAGGTACTGAGACATCCAACTGGGAAGTGCCGCACGGACGACAGAGTAGAAAGCAGTGTATGTCTCCCCAACCATGAAGGCCTCGGAATAGGGAAGAGAGGGGCCGAATGCCGTGGAAGGAAGGGAGAGAAGGTACGCAGTAAGGCCAGCAACGTGAGGTGACGCCATGGAAGTGCCTGACAGTGTGGCGATTGCCGTTCGGCTACCGGTATACGTCGAAAGAATGTTGAGACCAGGAGCAAAGACATCCACACATGAACCAAAGTTTGAAAAGTAAGCACGCTCATCTCCAAGGGTGGAAGCTGCGACGGTGATCGAGTTCTTAGATGCAGCGGGCGAATAATCACAAGCGTCTTTGTTGTCATTGCCTATATTCCGTGGGTAAGCGAGATGAGCCGGATGATCGAAATTGACATACCAGCGGCGACAGCAAAGTGAAGCCCAGCAGTGACGGATCTATCGACGACAGTGTCCAAGGATGGAGACTTGGACCCACCAAGACTCATGTTGGCGACGGATCCCTTGTGAGAAGTCTTGCCAGTAGCAGCAACTTCAGCACGGGCAGCTGCTGCTTTGACCTGAGCCTGCTGCGAAGCCCACGCAACGCCAGCAACGACATCGGACATTGATCCACTGCCATTGGCACCGAGGACTTTGACGGCGATAAGGTGTGCGTTCTTGGCGATACCGTACTTGCGAGACCCGATAGTACCGGCGCAGTGTGAACCGTGACCATTACCATCCACATCGTCATCACCGACTGGGATGGTTTTCCCCCAGGAGGCGCGACCCCCAAACTCTACGTGGTCGACGTTGATACCAGTATCGATGATGTAAACGTCAACACCTTCGCCGGCGATTGAATCGTATATGTAGCTGGTGAAAGTGCTGAAGGTCAATCTGCCCCTGTGGCTGACGCGAGCAAGACCCTATGACACCGAATTAGAATGGGTGTGAAAACGGAAGGAAAGAGAGCACACCCAAGGAGCACCTTTCTGGGTGTCGAACTCAGGGTCGATGTCGGTTGTGTGGACAACCTGATCGCGCTCTACAAACTCAACCTCTGGCATTCTGCGTAATTGGTCCACGACTCCGTCTGTGAACTGTCCAGCATAGCCCTTGATGTGGGTGTCATAGATGTGGCGGAGTCCGGAAGCGACATTGTCGCCGAGAAGGGAGTCAGACTGGTGGACTGAGTGCAGGAAGTTGAGATGGTTCTGCATTAGGGAAGGAGACACATCATCCTTCAACACAACGATGTACGAGTTGTTGATAGTGCCGTGGACGTGTTCAACCTCGACCAGAGGGGCTACGCCGAGGTAAGGACGTTGGTGTGAGGTATAAGGAGAGGTAGAAAGAGGGGTGGCCAGCGCTGAGGACGCCAACGACGCCGCCAGAAGGGCAAGAGTAAACTGGGACATGACGGACGGATAGGAAAGAGTTGTGTGCGTTCAAATGCTACTTAACTTGTGATTGGCTTTATTTGGTTTCTGTGGCGAGGCTAGTGCGGGCCTGCGCGTCTTTGTGTCGCTATCATGACTCAGGCGGCCATTTACAGCACAAATAACGCCAGATAGCGGCGACCCATAGCAGTGTTCCACGTATGCAATAGACTTTATCTATCGGCCGCAGTCTACAGTCCCCGCGCGATTAGTCTTTGCGAGAAGTTGGTGAACCAGTTACTAGGAATTTCCCTCGACGCCTAAAGCCTCCCCACCACATTTGATATCTATGGGAACCTAAGTCGCGTCAACACATGCGATTTGTCGTGTATGCAATCATAAGTATCTCCAACACGACTCAGCATAGAACTCGATCGGGCAGACTCCCTGGGTCGTTAGTTTGGTGTTTGGTACGGAATGAGTACGGCATTCCCCACAGCACGGATGGCAACTCCCGGTACTAACGTGAGAACGTCTTCCATTTAATGACCGAAACGAAGAACGCTGAACCGGTCTGGTATTGGCACGGCCAACGGATTTGTTGTTGCCAGAGCTCCATCCTCCTCCTCCTAGAATTCCCTGTCGCGTCCTAGAAATGAGCGCCAACTTTCGTCCAAATGACAGTGCATTCAGTACCATATCTACTACCACATCCTTCTCCTCGTTTCGCGACATGGTGCATGCGCAAGAGCGTACACCCCTTCTTAATCGAGACGATGTTGAAGCTGGCCCAGCTCAGTATATAGCAAATACATCCACTGCAGCAGATGCCGCCTCGACCGTCGGTGGGTCTCTATTTTTGTGTCATATCAACCTGAACTGATCTGTCTTCCTCAGTGCTCGAGGGGGCCAAGCGAACAAAAATACGTGACACCAAATTTGCAAGGAGAGTACGGTATTATGTACCTTCGACTGCATGGATCCCGGACTACTCGTTCTCTCTGTATGTCTTCGTACCCTTGTCTTTATTGCGCCACTTCTCAGTTTGGTTCAGCCTTGGTGGCGATGTGCTCGCTGGCGTATCACTCGCTGCTATGCTCATACCCCAGTCAGTCAGTTACGGTACCTCGTTAGCCAAAATTGGCCCCACTGCTGGCCTTGTAAGCAGCGGTGTTTCCATCTGATCATTGACTTGGTGCTACATTTCTCTGTCAGTTTGCAGCTTCTATACCCCCTATGGCTTATAGTTTACTGGGAACTTCAAGGCAACTCAATGTTGCACCGGAAGCTGCCTTATCGCTGCTCGTTGGTCAAGCCATTACCGAGTATCGTCGCTCGTACCCAAACATCTCTCCTGAAATAACAGGCATCGCTGTGGCGACCGCTATAGGTGTTCAGGTATGGTTTCTCATTAACATCATCAAGACGTTGCCTACACCAGCATCAGGTTGGATTATTCGCGTTCCTGCTAGGCTTCCTTCATCTCGGCTTTTTGGACGTTGTCCTCAGTCGTGCTCTTCTCCGCGGTTTTATCACCGCAGTTGCAGTTGTGATCACTGTGTGCGTGTGGTCATTTCTGTCGCCCCACACCCCCTGATATCGTGACTAGGGAGCAACTCACCCCGATGTTTGGTTTGACAGCGTTGGAGAACCAAGTCCGTCCTGCAACAACTTTAGACAAGATCCTCTTTCTCGTTGAATATGTTTGGACACACTCCCACAAACTGACAACTCTCATCAGTTTTGGGGTATTGTTCATCTTGATTTTCCTACGGTTTTTCAAGGAATCCTTCAAGAGAACCTGGTGGATCTATCGGCTTCCTGAGGTTCTTCTCGTCGTTGTTGCTTCTACTTGTAAGCTTTAGTGATGCATGTGTTACATCAACCTCAGTTTTCTCCCAGGGGTATCCGATGAGCTGGATTGGGATCAACATGGCGTCGCAATTCTCGGTTCCGTCCCTATTTCGACCGGTAAACATTTCTTCAAATTTCCTCTCAGCACACACACATATCCTTTCCTCCGCGGGACAACATCTACTGCAATGTGGGTATCTTCTCTCCAAGTGAAGTGAGCTAATTGGTGCACTTGATAGTCTTATTACGGTCATTGGTTTCCTGGATAGTATCGTTGCCGCGAAACAGAGTGGGGACCGCTTTGGCCATGCCATCAGTCCGAACCGCGAGCTAGTCGCACTGGGTGCGGCCAACCTGGCTGGGTCATTTATTCCAGGCACCCTTCCCGCTTTTGGTTCAATCGTGAGGTTTGTATATTTGGCAGTTGTTTGCACAATGAAACCCACGAGATTACAGGTCTCGGATTAATGGCGATATCGGTGCCAGGACACAGCTGGCTTCGCTGATCACCGCAGGGCTTGTCCTTCTATCGACATTCTTCCTCCTCCCTACACTTTACTTCTTGCCGAAATGTGTCTTGGCTTCCATGTTTGTTTTTCCAGCGCCACATCATATGGTCCATTCCTCATTCTTGTCCCTATAGTATATGCTTGTTCGTCATGTCCCTCTTCTCCGAGGTTCCACACGACTTGGTATACTACTACAAGTGCGCTGTTCTCATTGGAACAAGTCCAGTGACTAACTGAGGGTTTAACACTAGGATCGGAGCTTGGATGGATTTAGCGATGATGTTCATCACCTTCACTCTTTCGGTCATCTGGAATGTTGAGATAGGTATCGTAGTCAGTTTGATTATATCACTTCTCCTTGTCGTTCGGCGGTCGTCAAAAACACGCATGACAGTGCTTGTGAGTCCTGCCAAACTTCATAGAATCCATTGTTAACTAGTTCTTTGACATAGGGCCGCGTTCCCGGTACAGATCAATGGCGACCTGTGACGGATGTCCCCGACGCTGAGGATATTCCTGGGACATTGATCGTGCGTATTCGGGAGAGCCTTGACTTTGGTAAGTAGAACTCTCACGTCAACCTAACACTTTGCTTACACTGCTTCAGCCAACAGTTCTCAATTAAAAGGTGTTTTATTATTATCTCACCGTACTGCGGCCACAACTCATATTCATGGTAGGACGGTTACGTAGGTTTGAGCTGTATGGTGCGCACCACGCGCACCCATCGGAAGAACCCCGGAGACAACCTCCTAGTGTGTTGGTCTTCCATATGGCCGATGTCGATAGTTGCGACGCATCGTGCGTGCAACCGTTCTCCCTTGTGTCCTCATTCCTAACCAACTTGAATGTCCAGGGCTGTACAAGTTTTCCACGAGCTGTTGGAGTCATACAAGGTAAGGGTGGAACATGAACCTGATTTAGCCTCGTTGACGCTGACTCTGTTCAGACCCGAGGAGTCCGCCTGTATATCACGCACCTCCGATCTGGGATCCGAGAGGTGTTTGAGAATGCGGGTATTGTTAGGTTGTTGGGTGCTGATGCGTTCTACGATACCCTTGGCGATGCAATTACGCGTATCGAGGCAAGGGATGATTGATCATTTGATTACGGGACAGGGTTTTGGCGAGGACTTTGTTAGGACAACATTTACGACATTCATGACTGGTTATGGCTTGGCTCTGCAAAGATTTATTTAATTCTACAGCAACTTTTCCACGTGGATCTAAGGAGGCGATGACTATCCAACCAGTGTCAGATCGTGATGGGCCACTACGCCCCCGTCTCTCTTTAAAACCAGTCAAGTAACCACCAAATCAACAAGAAGTGAAAGGACAGCCTTGACGTTGCAGCTGATTGGAAAAAGATACTTTCCGGTCGTCCACAATGCCGTGATTATTCAATGACGCCTCAACTCCGCATGGTCGAGCGAGAAGCCAAATTACTATGGCTTACGGACTTCCCATGTCACACATTGAATAACACCTTTTAGGCGCTGATCTAGCTATAAAAAAACTCGAACTGCTGAAAGTAAGTTCCTCATTCCTCCCTGGCAATGCGTTCATTTCTCCTTCCGTTCGTTTTGTTGTCTCTAGGTCTTGCTGCCAGCTCAGATCCAATTCTCTCCCGATCGATCGTCCATGAGCGGCGCTCCCACATCCCGTCAGGATGGTCACTAGCCCGCAGGCATGACGCGTCTGCCGTTGTTCCCCTCCGTTTCGCCCTTGCCCAGTCCAATGTCGAGAACATCGAGGAGTACCTCTATGACGTGTCTCATCCCAGCTCTCCCAATTACGGGAAGCACTGGTCAGCTGCTAAAGTCGCCTCGACGTTTGCCCCAAGTCGCGACTCGGTCGACGCTGTTCGCGACTGGCTCATCGAGAGCGGTATCGAGTCGCACCGCATCACGCTCTCCGCGTCCGGAGGTTGGCTCGAACTCGAGACGACCGTCCGGGAAGCCGAGGACCTCTTGCACACGAGCTACAATGTGTACGGACACGAGACCGGTGTCAAACATGTCGGTAGGTGACAATGTGATGTTTGCACGTATGCGTTTTTTGACGTTGTCGTACAGCATGCGAGAGTTATCATTTGCCCGAGCATTTGGTGCCGCACGTCGATTTTGTGACGCCTACGGTTCACTTTGACGCCAAGTTGTCCAAGCGTTCTGATGGTGGCCTACCGCTCAAGTCTGTCGGTCAACCCAGTAGTGGCAATGGTCCAAAGACGGTCGCACAGGTGCTGGACATGACTGCTTTGGGGCAGCTCGCGACTTGTGACAAATACATCACTCCCTTGTGTTTGCGTGCGCTGTATGATTTCTGGTATACCCCCACATCAAAGAAAAATACCTATGGCATTGGTGAGTGGGTTCATATCGTCGAACGGTACTGTATTTGACGTCTCGTGTAGTCGAGTATACCCCGCAGTCGTACCTTCAGAGCGATCTCAATATGTTCGCTAAACAATTTGGCCCGGATCTTGTTGGCGTGAGCCCCAAGACAGATTATATTGACGGAGGTATGTACACGGGCTCAAGGTGTTGGTCTGAGCCATACAAAAGTCGCTCAAACTTCACCAGGCGCACTAAGCAAAAATGTTTCATTCAATAACAACGGAGAGTCCGACCTCGATCTCCAGTATGCCATGAACCTTGTAACTGATGCACAACCCGTTACTTTGTACGAAGTTGGCGACCTGGTAGAAGGTCTGAATTTGGATCGGATTATATTATTGCTCTCTGACCCCCAGAATGGGCTCCTACAGGTGCATCGTTTAACAACTTCCTTGATGCGATAGACGGTTCCTATTGCAAATTCATGGGTGGAGACGACCAGACTCAGGATGGTATTTACCCTGACCCTCTAGCTGGTGGTTATAAAGGTTAGAAAAACCTGATCCATGACTTCACAAGTTGACATCATCTCTGACCAGGTCATGAGGCTTGTGGTACTGTCAAACCTACCAACGTGATCTCCACCTCCTACGGATATGACGAAGCCGACTTGACACATTTCTATGCGGCACGCCAGTGTGACGAATATGCCAAACTTGGTATGATGGGCATTACCGTCGTGTATAGTTCCGGGGACAATGGCGTCGCTGGTAACAGTGGTGTATGCCTGAATCCAGATGGTATGTCCCCTCTCCTGTAGGTTGATGCATTCTTATTGAGGTATTTTGTACAGGCTCTCAGTCTAAGAGCGGCAAAATCTTCAACCCTACTTTCCCTAGCACTTGCCCCTGGGTTACTTCAGTCGGTGCAACGCAAGTCGTTTCCGGGAAGACCGTGTTTGACCCCGAGAGCGCATGTGAAGCAGTTATTCGCTCTGGTGGTGGATTCAGCAACTTCTTTGCGCTGCCCGAATACCAGAAGAAAGCCGTCACCTCGTACTTGAAGAATTACCCCCCTTCATACCCTAGCAACATCTGGAACTCGACTGGAAAGGTAAGTTTGGTGTTTTCTTTACTCGTACGGTTCGCTTACGACCTACTCGATCGTGTAGTCTCGTGCATACCCTGATCTTTCCGCCAACGGTGCCAACTACGTGGTTGCGGTAAGCGAAATGGTTTTGTCCGTCATGATCGTGTATGGTAACATGTACATTGTCAGGTCGATGGCAACTTTAACCTTGTGTATGGAACTTCTGCTGCCGCGCCAGTCGTTGGAGCTATGCTCGCGATGGTGAACGATGCTCGCCTCGCGAAAGGGAAGAAAACCCTCGGCTTCATTAACCCTCTCGTGGGTGTTTTCTCTGAGCGTCAAATGCGAGCAGCCCTGTTGACACTTGGATGATAGATCTACTCTGCCGAGTTTGCTGGTGGCTTCCATGATATTACTAACGGTACTAACGCTGGTTGTGGTACGCCTGGTTTCAACACGAGCCCTGATTGGGACCCTGTGACGGGTCTCGGAACACCCAACTTCGCTGTGCTTCTTGAGCTGTGGAAGAACATGGATTGAACTCGGCGTCGCGTGTTGAGACGACTGACCCTTGACAAATGATACCACACTGACTCATTGTGTTGCCAAGGAACTCTTGTCGAACCACACATGTTTCATTCAAAGGGGCATGGATACAGGAAAATGCTGGATAATCAGGACTTTATTATATACAGAACATTGGACAATGCTTGTGTACCTTGTTTTACCTAGTTTTCTAATTTACTTGCACGACGTTTGCCAACTTGGGGTGTTTTCGGTATTTGTGACTTCTACTAGATCCCAATCAGCTGCAGTGAGTCTCCAAGGTCATCGGATTCAAACTTGCCGTCATGGGTGCCGTTTGCTCACCATGTTCTAGAATTCGAGTCGCATGCATCTTCTGTTGCAAAGAGTAAGTTAGGTAACCGTACATAGCCTGTTATGGCGGCAATCATCATATATCACGAGAACTAGTGCATGCACATGTGCATCTGCATCAGTGACCAAAGATTTACGGATGAGTATTGTTTCTGATTGATCAAAGTACCCAGCCATCTTGCTGACAGCATACACACCCCGTTTCCAACTCCAGATTTAAGTAAGTCATTCGGATCACCGTCGCTTGAGTGTTGAAGCGCTGATGCCGGCCGGCGTCACGGTGGATGATGGTTTCAACGGAGCCCGTCAGTGACCCAACTAGAGCTTCTCGTGATATCTGTTGATGTGTTGGAATTCTGCCCCATGCAACGTACTAATGGGCTCTTGCATTTATTTATTCCTGGAACAAGTAGCATCATGATGTCGTGATTCGATGGCGTCAAGGGGCGATGAGTCCCCACAGGAATGTAACCGTGACACTCGATGCGGTGGTCGTCGAGTTCGAGTTGGCCGTAGTAAGCCGGAGAGCGATCATACACTCCGCCTCCGAGTCGGACGCGAAAGGTGTCTCGAAATCGCTTGTCAAAGTCGAGGCTTTGGGTCGCGTGCGACTCTGCTTATCGTCGCTATGTTTCCAATAACTCCGGATGGTTTTGATGCGGATGATCGGACGATGGGATGCGATGACACTCGATCGAATCCCAATCTAGTCGATTGTACAGCAGACGTAGGTTTGACGTAGGTTTACATTTAAACTACCTACACGCTCGACGGGGACGCACAGAAAACTATTATTACATAGCTTGTCCTTATCATATATCATATACGTATCTGATGTTGGTCTGACGATGTGTTGCTAAGTTTGTCTACCCAGTTACATGCCACCCTCCAATTTCACGTTTGAGTCGATCAAATGAACACTCAGAGTTTGCCATTTACATATCCCACTTTGGAATCGGGAGTCGAGGAGGGAGTCTGGTTCGCCAAGGTGCTTCCTTGGGTTTGTCCTGTCGAGTTGCAGGTGTCGGCGAGGCTTGTGGCGACTTCGCTGCACTCGGAATGTTCCGTCCCTGCTGGACGCCATTCTTCAGTTCACGTGTGTCTTGTGGCAGGTGGAGTACGTGATTGGCGGGCGAGCCTGGTGGCGACAATCGAATGGAGGGCGAACGAGGTATAAGCTCGTCAACGAGTTTCTCGAGGCTTGAGCCACCGTTCTTGGTTGGTTTATTTCCCCGTGTCTCAGGGGTCGTGCGATCGACGGGAAGAGGGGATGCCAGTGGTTGATGTTGGAACCAAGGCGAATTCTGAGAGGGAATCCAGGGTGGGTGTGAGTGACAGAAGCAACTACACGACAGGGACACTCACGTCTACAAAGGGCCTGGGGCTGCCCGGCCAACGCTCGTCGGGGTCCAAGCCTCCGGTGTAAGGGAGTGGGTCTGGGATATAGGTGTAGCTCAGTCGACGCTTTGGCATCGGGGGCCGCTGCAGTTTGAGGCGGAGACGAGGCTGGGGAAATCTCTGCTGCGTCGGACTAAAATTGGAATGGGTCGGAGGTGGCAAAGAAGGAACTATGATTTCGCCAAGTGAGATGTCTCCGTAGGCACTGAGGGTGTATTCTTCCTCGGCCTCTCCACTTTGTGGCATCGTTGAAATGGCATCGTGGTCGAGATCGGTGATTGATTGTATGTGAATAGATGGCGGAGGAGTAGGTGGTGCTGATGGTAATTCAGAAAACAAAAGCTCCAGCTGATCGGTCAACGCTGGCGTTTGCCTCTGTCGTGTTTTCTTAGGAGAAGGACTGTCCTGTTGAACATTGGCTCGTCAGCGTCAGTGCAGTAAACAAGGATGGTATACTCACGGGGAGAATTTGAATTGGAGAAGTTAGTGCTGATGCGGCGGGCATGATCGACGACGGGGTTGAAGGGATATCCTGCCCTGCCAGACTTTTATACATGCAGCGCTGTTGTGGAGATCCGCTGTCTGGGCATTGTCCACAGTTGGTCCACAGTGTGGACAGGTCCACCTCTGTCCACAGCCACTTTTGAAGGAAGAGCGCCATGTCTTTTCTTGGTGTGCTTCGTTGGTGTATTCGTGCGTTGATATTTGACATGAAGGCGATGTACGCTGTACGCTCGGCTCAGTACACCCAGGCTTTTTCCTGCTTCCAACTCAGAGCCCCACATGTATGAAGTGGACGGGAGGTGTGAATCAGAGTGATCCGGCAGTGCGACCTGGAAGAGCTAATCAGCCAAATGCTGCAAGGGCTTCATCAAAGCAACTGTACTTATACGTCATTCTGGAAGTCTTGAGAGACGCGATGAAGGAGACAGTAGCATTAGCCTGGCGCTGGTCTAGTATGGCCACTTTAGCCCTAGGGGCAGGTGCAAACAAGAGTAAACAGTCAACGTGACACAAGAGGCTGCTTCCATCCATATGCTCGGACGGGTGCACCGTCCGCGTCATGCACACTCAGCGGCATCAAACTGACCCACGTCTCCTCCTCCCCGCTCCCAGTCCCAACCAACTCCCCAAGCCCCTTCAGATTCTCACAAATGAGTACCCCACGACCAAGCAACGTCTCATGCATCCCCCACCCATGCTCCGTCTCCGCATTCTCGTCCGCAGGCGTTTCATCCGGGTTGAGCACGTCCACGCCGACGATCTTGGCCCCGAGGTCATACAACGCCGTCGCAACGTCTCGTGCGAAATAGGGGTGTAAAAAGTAAGTGGGCGTACCCCAGCGGACGTCCCAGCCCGTCCAGAGCAACACGATGTCTGCCTTGTCCTCTGCACGTGAACCGATGCGTGAGAGCGCTCCAGCAACACCCGTCCCTGAACCGTTCGTCACGTCCGCCCAACTGATCTTGCCCCGATCTCGGGCGAGATGGCGGACGTCCAGGATGACAGCGCGGCCGACGAATTGGGAGAGTTGGATGTCGTGCAGTTTCGGACCGGATGGGAAGAAGTGGTAGGGTGCGTCGATGTGTGTGCCCGTATGGGTACCGAAAGAAAGTGCGTGCACACGGACGACCATGTGAGGGTCAGGTTGATCGGTCTCGCCGATGATGCAGCTGGTGCTGCCAGGTGCTGGCGCGGACCCAGCTGCGATGAGGGGAAAGGAACATGCGAGGCTCATTTTAAATACGGGGTCTCCTGGGTAGCATGGCATTGGCTCGCGTAGCGGGTGAGAGAGATCGAATATCATGGAAGGCTCCATTTGTTGAGATACAGTCCAGTGGTAGTTGCAGGAACAGATACAGACGCAAGACAAGACAGTAAGGCGATTGAATGCCGATCGTAAGCAAATCACTCCAAATGTAATCAAGCAAGCACCGCATCGTCATCCTTTCCGGGCGCTCAAGCCTTTCCCTAACACCAACGCTTCAGCCATCTTCCTCGACAGTCTGGTTCGCAGACTCGACCTGCTTCCCATCGACGACCCAATCAGCCTCTCTGACGCGAAACTCCATTGCGAAAACGACACAGTTGAGAGTGAGTATTGTTAGCCCATAGGGCTTACGAACCCGCGATTCCCATCCTTCAGGGAACCGTTCTTCCAACAAAATCACCCGAAGGTCGTCTACCCGACCACCAAAAACTATCGACATCGTCGACGCGCTACACAGACCAAAGGATGAGCGTCATTACAATGTCATTCAAGACGGAGTAGATGACAGACGACGCACTTGGCACTGCCAAAAATCTTATGCGCAAATCGGAGACTATACTCTTTGTTCGACGCCTTGGATTCGACTCGACGTTTGCCCAAAATGCGGGATAAATCTTGGCGCATGAGAAGCGGATTTCCGTTGGCGTCCTTTCCAGTAGCGAACGAAAAGAGTTCTTCAACGACAGCTGGATCAGGCACCGCTTGATTGGGCTGTAGCGACGAGTCAAGTCCTGAGTGAAATGGAGGTAAACGATCACGTTGGCTGGGTAGTGGGATGCTACGTACGGGTGAGCGAAGCATCATGTTCGATCCCGTTGTGTATATTAAGCTCTTCCAAATCAAACGTATCTTCACTATAGTTTCTGTTGAGCATGCGAGCAACGTGGTGGCATGCATAGTAGCAAAACGAAGGGCTAAAATTGTACGTCGAACGAAGATATTTGGGTGCTTCGGTGAACTTGATGCCTCGTCCATTGCGTGGAAAGATCCCTACCACCGAAATCACACGAAGAGTGGTGAGCCAAATATTACCTTGATCGTCCGCAGACATACCATGGTTAGCCATTGCATTCAAGGCAGGACAGCAGCATCGACTGTCACCTTCCTGT
This sequence comes from Boletus subcaerulescens, assembly GCA_038090555.1. Lineage (NCBI taxonomy): Eukaryota > Fungi > Basidiomycota > Agaricomycetes > Boletales > Boletaceae > Boletus > Boletus subcaerulescens. The sequence continues at coordinate 5,147 of JBBPNA010000093.1, read as the reverse complement.
GGTGGCTTGTATTCTGGCCAATATCCTCCGTAACCTGGGTGACCATGAGGAATAACCTTTCCAACAGGACGGCTAGTGCGGACAAAGTTGGCTAATGTCAGAAGGACATCCCAAGTTAAGATGCCTGTAACGTAGAAAGCGTTGGAGATGGGAGCGAGGAACTTCATGAATAAGTCAGTTTTGAGGACCAGGGGATACGGATTGCACCAGGGAATGAATGCCCGAGACCATTCTGATAAAGGCGGAGGAAACAAACAAACATGTCAACGGCGTAACCAGACGGCTACCAAATTCGAAGGAATCCTAGTTATGAGTCAAGCAAGGAAGGAATGAAATTGAAGGCACATGAGTCGAAGTCGCTGAATGATACCAAGTCACCGTTCCCCGTGTTGTCCATCATCACCGGATATGGCAGTGTGGTTGCGATCTGCGAGAGCGGAGGGTACAGCAATTCCCCTACGACGTTCTCCGTTGCCCAGAGAACCCGGTGAGCTGCCAGTCTAACTGCCTGAGAAATCAATTAGCTGCCACGGAATGAGCTTTTAATAGCTGTCAAATGTTGGTCAAACGCTCGTATGTCTCACCGATTGGAGTGGGTACGACGCTAAATATGTGGTAGGGTCAAGGGTCTGACCGCCACATCCACGCTGCACGCGGATATGACACCAGAGCCGCCGGTTTCCTCTTATCGTGGTGCCACGGGGGCAACGAGTTTGGTTCTGAATTTGACAAGATTCACCCAAAGAGAACGGATTAAAGTCCGCAACGCACATTGATAGCACAGGAATCCATTCGAGTGTTCCATACCCAGGAAATTCACGCGGCAGAAGCGAGCCTCAGAAGACACAGAATGGTGGTGAATCCCTGTGAGATTTAGATCCTCCGGAAAGTTGCACGCGGCGTCACCTTATTCTTCGAACGGTGAACTTCTGGTGGTTACCAATTCGACCGCCGAGAAGGACATGCTCCGGCAGGACAGCGTCTCTATGACTCGGTCCAGATACCGGTACAGGGTTGAACGTTGACACTTGAGAATTTGTCGATGCTGAAACGCTGGGCGGGTCAGAATATAGATACTTTTCGTGAGGTTCGCGAACCAAGGTCTTTTGCAGTTGCACGGTCCTCGGAAATTAGTAGTGAAAGTGAGACTCTTCCAAATATTGTCTTGGAGACAATGACTCCGATGACAATTTATCTAGAAGAGCAGATGGTGATCATCAAAGTTACGACGTAGAACTAGTATGGGCATAAATCCGTCGGCGAATTTTTCCCGTATGTACGTACCCACTCTGCGACGCCTTCCTCTGCCAAGACCTTGGATTGTTGTCATAGTCCTGGAACAGCGCGTCGACCCTTTTTGCGGTAGAGCAACGATGGCGCGCCCATATAACGAACTTGGGGTAGTCCGTCGCTGCGCAGTTTAAGATATCGACATACATCCAGAACTATCGGAAATACGACAAGACCACCCGCGTTTAGGACTACTAAGCACGGGGGAATCTTGTTCGTATTTCCGACGGCATTTGTGTGAAGGTGGACGTGTGGCGCAATGCGCATTTACGTGCTTACATAAAACCTTGAATCCCTTGAATCCTGGTGGCCCTCACACTTTCCTCCGACGTCCGTGCACGTAGCGAGCTAATCCCAGTTGAAAACGCGTGGGCGGGCATCAGTGAAAGGAAAACAGAAAAGATCCACGCCGCGTTCAAACGAGACCATCCCTAACCCTAAGGGACAAGATGAAGCGGGAGTGAAGACGCGACCAAGCAATGCACGGCGTTTTCTGTACGTCACACTTGTCCCGTTTCTCTCTTGCTTTCTTAAACTTTTTGTCAGTGAAGAGAATGCAGGTACGCTTGAACGCCGCGCCGCGCCGTTCCGTTGAGGTCAGAAGGCGCATCACCGAAATTGGTGACCGCGTACCGATCGTCGTTAGACCACTCCAATTATGATGAAAACTGGAATGCACCGCACGGAAGAGATACGAGAGCGCTGAGGTTGTACAGCGCAAGAAGTCCACGAGCTGAGGATATTCAACCCGACAGACGTGCTGCTAGCCAGCATGTGAATATTGGTGTCTCCAAACTACGTTTCTTTGACCGGTCAGCGGAGGCACCGAGGTGGGTTGATACTGCCTCGCTTTTCGTCTCTTTGGTTCAGCTTGCGATCTAGATTTTACGAACTCGCCATACTTCCCACTCGAAACGCAGTCCGTCGAAAACGCTAAAACCCGTGATTCCCGTCCGCACTGCCGGCCCATGTAGATTTAGCCCCAAAGTCTGGACCGTTCAAGATGGGACACAAGATTATGTGCTTTCAGAGTTCGGAGGTAGCGTAAGTGTGTCAGACGCTTTCCATATCATAGCATTCCTCTAACCTGATGTCATCCAGTCATTACCAGGACGCATATACGACGTCAATAGTCATGTTTTGGTCCGTTTGCATCTCGAACCAAACAATAGACAAAAGCCAAGGGGCCCGCAGCCACCATGTTCTAAGGTGAGACATACATCTGGAGAACGAATATCAACATGATGCGTGTCTTTATATCAAGTTCCGCTTCTACGACGAGTATGTATTCGCGCTGTCGTATCGCAACTTTCACGTCCGTCGTTTCGTCGACTCCTCGTGGATGGGGCATTGGCGAGATGTTTGATATTGGAGGCGGAAGTCATGACAGTAAGTCTCATTGTACCGCATTGGTGCTTGTAGCATCGGGTTGACGTGCTTCTATACTTGTCCGCAGCTACAGGTCGTTCCAAAAAGCATAGATTGGCGTCAAGTCAGGGAAAACAAACGTTGGGATCGCCGATCGCATCGCGCAGACATTCTGCCGAATGGCATCGGTGATTCAGTGTGCACGGATTGGAGTTTCTTTTTCTTTTGTGAGGCTCCAAAGGTAAAATGGATGGGTCATAGGTTTTTGAACGGGTCGCCAAGATTTACCAAGCAAGATGGTGGATTGTTGTACTGTCCGTCTTTCTCCCCTGGCATGTCTCTGCGACAAAGCTTGGCATTGTAGACTTGTTGTGAGGTTGTTGGTGGAGGTGATCGGATTTTGTGGTGGGTAGTCTCGCCGGTGCTAACCTTTGGTTTGCGGGAATAGGTGACAGAATACTGCAAGACGACAGTCCATTGATACTTCTTCTGATGTAGGTATGACACTATTCACGTGCGAGCGAAGATGCTACTGAACCTCGAACATTAGACCTCTTGCTTTTACTAGCCGATATCCTTGGTCATCAACCTCGGAGCCCGACCTGATCGCACTGGGGATGGCTATCTGGCGGGTTTTTGAAAACTTAATGTCCGAGTTGATAGAGCAGCTGCTATCTAAAACCTGGCTGGTCGTGCTGTCAGACACCATGACCTCATTTACTGAATGTTGACCTCATTCAACTTGGAAGGGTACGTGTGTACTTGCTGGGTCGGATATGAGGGCCTGGTCAAGACAGTAGGAAATCAAAAATCAAAGTATCTGTAGAGTTGAGTATGACTGTGTGACCAGCAGCCCATCCCCAATCCTGATACCCATATTAATGGTTTCCCGAGACCCAGGACACTTTGTAAGACCATGACATGGGCAAGATCATGTGGACACTGCTCATTTTGACTTTGAGCACATTCATGATAAACACTGTATCTTGCAACTTGCACATGTTAATCAATCTGTATATCATTGCACATACAATGTGAAAATATGGATGATCCTTTTGTGCTATCCAGTAACACAATAAAAACTGAAGATAGGGTAGGAAGAAGCATGGAGCTATTAAAATGGAATGAGAAATCAGTTCCAACAAGAGGTCCAAGACTCCCCAAACAAAGAAATATCAACTGGATCAACTTGATGAGTTTTGTTGGAAGCTATCACCAGAGAATGGATAGGTAAATGAAAACTATTCCTGCCCCAAGGAGCAATCCAACCAAAGCAAGCACCATTAAAAGATTGAATCCAGCTATTCTCCACCCAAATGTCACCAAAAGATGTAAGTTCCTGAACCTTCCACACTTTGACAGTACCATCCAAGGACCCAGAGACAATGTATTCACCATCAGGTGAATAGGCAACACTTTTGACAGCAGCTGTGTGCCCTTGGAATGGACCTGCCACACATTGACCAGTGGTCACATTCCAAATCCTAATAGTGTTGTCTCCTGAGCCAGAGACAATGTGGATACTGTCAGGTGAACAAGAAATTGTGTAAACACCATCTGTGTGCCCTTTCATTGGACTTGCAACAGGCTGGCCAGTGGTTGCATTCCAGATCCTAATGGTGTTGTCCCGAGAACCAGAGACAATATGGGTACCATCAGGCAAATAGGCAACAAAATCAACATAATTTGTATGCCCATGGAATGGGTCTGCTATACACTGACCAGTGGCTGCATCCCAGATCCTAATGGTTTCATCCAAAGAACCAGAGACAATATGGGTACCATCAGGAGAGTAGGCAATGGAAGTGACAAGACTTGTATGCCCATGCAATGGGTCTGCTACACACTGAGCAGTGGCTGCATCCCAGATCCTAATGGTGTGGTCCCAAGAACCAGAGACAATATGGGTACCATCAGGTGAATAGGCAACACTTGTAACTTTCTCTCTGTACTCTTGCAATGGACTTGCCACATACTGGCCAGTGGTTACATTCCAGATTCTGATCATATTATCTGAGCCTGAGACAATACAAGCACCACTGGGTGAATAGTCAACAGAATTGACATCTCCCCCAAATGGACCTGCAACAGGCTGACCAGTGGTTGCATCCCAAACCCTAGTGGTGTCCTCATAGAAGCCACCAACAATATGAGCACCATCAGGTGAGTAGGCAACAGATGCAACAGCACTTGTGTGCTCTCCAGATGACCCAACCATAGATTGACCAATGGTTGCACTCCAAACCCTAATGGTGTTGTCCCAAGATCCAGAGACAATATGGGAACCATCAGGTGACCAGGCAACAGAGGTGACAGCATCTCTGTGCCCCAGGAATGGACCTGCTACACACTGGCCAGTAGTTGTAACGACCTAGTTATTCAATCTATGAACAACTGATAGTTGTGGTGGCTTTGCTAGCTAGAGGGCTCTTGCAATGAGTAAGTCTCTTGTGAGAAGATGGTCTATTAGGCTTGTAGGCCTCAAGGAA
>JBBPNA010000092.1:0-85226 GCA_038090555.1 Boletus subcaerulescens | reverse complement strand
CACTGCGTCGACGAGGGAAGACGAAAACAAGGCCTAAACTAGTCTGTTGAGACCGAGGGAGGAGAAATGCTCACCGGGTCATATGGTTGCGTCGAGACTGAATCGGCCAAGGGGGATGCATACCAGATGCATCTGGGGACTGCCTGGGACTCACCAGAGATCAACACGACGTCGTCCTTGGTCTCCGCATATGCAAGGTCCGGTCACCGCTTACCATATCGGGTAACTCCTGGAGCGTTGTGCCACTACTTAGCACTTTCGATAGACCACAATACACTCGTGTAACAATATCTTTTGGGTTATTTTACATACTTCTATCTTGTCTGCTTCCTCGCAGTTCCAGCCTGAGCTACCAGCCTTTCGTGAAGTGTTGGAGTTATTTTTGATTACCTGCGCTTTTCCTTACATAAGCACACAGCGGTGTCTGGAGTCCTCAATACGTAATATACCTCGAGGCTGTTGGTACCTGGAACTATTAGCCGATAAAAAATCCGAGTGATAACAGGGGACACGACACTCAACACGAGGAACCATGCCGTTTCTTTCGCAGGTCGACGATATCACTTATGTGGCAGGGTCAGGTTCTGATACGATGTGTGTGCGCGTTCCTGATGATGACAGATGGGGCTCTGGAGAACTGTCATGCTGCTTCTCGTATATGGGTGCTGCGGTGTAGTCTCCAAACCTAAATGACACGCTTCCAGGTAGTGTCGCTGTCGCTGTCGAGGCGAAGTGACTTCGAGGTTAATTCGCTTCGCCTCGGATAAGTGCCGTGCACTTCGCCGCAGTCGGAGAACACCAAATTGGGAACGAAGTCACCTCGTCTCACTTCGAGAGACCTGTCGAACTAGTCACTTATCTCGTATCTACTGGCATTGCCCCCTGTCCCTTCTAGCTGTACCCTCGAATGCATGACTGGTCCGAAACTTGAAACTATGTGTGAGGATGGAGTTGGCCAAGTTCCGTCAAACCAAAATAAGCGGCCTTTATTGAACACGGCAGCAACAATAGTAATTCAGGCTCCTACCCACCACTTGCTGGAGTGTTCGAGGCGACATCCTACTAGGAACCTGCATGTGATTCCCCCGATGCTAATTGTGTACTTGCTTTCAAGCAGCACGGTGCGGTCTGAATGCGGATAGTCTCGCGCTTCGGCCGCGGTCAGCAGGCTACCACAAAGATGGATCGAGACCAACTCTCCAGGTACAGCTTTCCAGATAAGCCCGCAACTCCAAATCATTACAGTACTAAACCAGGAGTCTAGACCGGGCCAATATGCTCTTCCGTTTCATCTATGCGGTCTACTAGTCTCGAACCAGGCCTAGGGATTGCGCCGCGTTACAGACCGGCGGGCTGCACGGGAACTCCAGCCAAGCCACAAGGCACATGAGGACGAATTCGAGAGCCAACGGGGAGTACAAATACCCCCTCTCCTCCTCTCTCCCCTCTCCCCTCTCTACTTTCAACCACATCCTTTAGCTGTCGTGTCACTCCACGATGCCTGGCCAACGTCTCTCTCAGCCTAACCCGCCCGCTGACCCGTCCCATCTCCCCGATTCTGTACTTGATCTTGGTGTTCAAGTTGCCTCGGACATCACTCCCGCCGAACTTGCCTCTCTTGACAAGTTCAAGCGAGCTGCGAATTACATCTCAGCTTGTAATTAGTCCCTCTTCTGTTGTTCTGTCATCGTCGTGCTGAGGCGCTGCTGTAGCCATGATTTTCTTGAAAGATAATGTTCTTCTCGAGAGGAAGCTCACTTCGGATGACATCAAGCATCGCTTGCTTGGTCATTGGGGAACATGTCCGGGCCTTGTCCTCGTATATGCGCACCTCAATCGCATCATCAAAAAGACCGATCTAGATGCTCTCCTTGTCGTAGGACCCGGTTAGTCTTCTCCTTGAGAGTATGTTCTGTCCGTCTATTGATCCCTCTCCACTAATCAAGGCCACGGCGCACCTGCCATTCTATCTTGTCTGTGGCTGGAGGAAGCCCTCGCACGTTTCTGGCCACGCTATTCTCGCGATAGAGCTGGGTTGACGCGGCTCATCGCCAAGTTTAGTACTCCGGGTGGATTCCCGAGGTGAGCACTACCAACTCCTATTGACTGAAGCTAACTGTCTTTCAGTCATATCAACGCCGAAACACCTGGGTGTATCCATGAGGGCGGAGAACTGGGATACGCTCTCAGTGTGTCATTTGGTGCTGTCATGGATAATCCGCATCTCGTCGCAGTTTGCGTTGTCGGTGATGGTGAATCCGAAACCGGCCCCACCGCCACTGCGTGGCATGGGTTCAAATATATCGACCCTAAAGAGTCGGGTGCTGTCCTTCCCATTGTGCACCTCAACGGATTCAAGATTTCAGAACGCACCATCTTTGGGTGTATGGACGACAAGGAGTTGATTACATTGTTCAGGTCAGCATGTCATCATGTCTACATCTGCATTCACTAATACCTCACCAGTGGTTATGGCTACAAAGTCTGTATCGTCGATGACCTGCCAAACATCGATAGAGTTCTGGCCGGGGCTATGGAATGGGCTCTTGGAGAGATTTCGCGTATTCAGCAAGCAGCACGCTCGGAAAAACCCATTGTCAAACCTCGTTGGCCAATGCTGATATTACGAACCCCAAAGGGCTGGTCGTGTCCCAAAACGCTGCGCGGGGAGTTCATAGAAGGTTCATTCCGTGCCCATCAAGTACCGCTTCCCGAGGCCAAGACATCACCGGAGGAGCTGCAGATGCTACAAGATTGGTTGGCCAGCTATCGTCCCAAGGAGCTCTTCACTGTCAATTGTGCGCAAGACGAGACCGAGGGCACACCGATGAACGACGTTACCGAGATTATCCCTCTTGTGAAGGAGAAGAGGCTCGGGTTCAGGAAGGAGGCTTATGCAGCCTTCCAGTCGCTTGATGTCCCTGATTGGATGTCATTCGGAGTGCAGAATGGCTCGGAGGCAAGCTGCATGAAGACAGTTGGAGTCTTCCTTCGCGAGGTCATCAAAAAGTAAGTGTTTCAGATGCTATATGCTATTCCTTTAGACGCTGAGACTTGTTTGCTAGCAATCCAACCACCTTCAGGATTTTCTCCCCCGATGAGCTCGTTTCGAACAAGCTCGATGCTGTATTCGACGTCACCGAGAGAAACTTTCAGTGGGATGTTGCTTCTCGTGCCCAGGGAGGGCGCGTTGTCGAAATTCTCTCCGAACACACCTGTCAGGGTATGCTTCAGGGATATACGCTCACAGGAAGGACGGGCCTCTTCCCGACATACGAAGCTTTTATAGGCATCATCCACACCATGGTGGTTCAATATAGCAAGTTTGCGAAGATGGTTTGTTTGTTTGTTTTTCTCCTGCAACGTGTTAACGACTTGCATTCCCTAGGCTCATGAGACTGATTGGCGTCATGATGTTGGCTCTGTCAACTACCTGGAGACCTCTACCTGGGCTAGGCAGGAGCACAATGGTTTCTCCCATCAGAATCCTTCCTTCATCGGTGCCCTCCTCGATCTGAAGCCGAGATTTGCACGGGTTTATCTCCCACCTGATGCGAATTGTTTCCTTTCCACTGTGGCACACTGCCTGAGGTCCAAGAACTACGTTAATCTCATGGTTGGCAGCAAGCAACCGACTACAGTATGGCTGAGCCCGGAGGAAGCGAATCGTGTATGCTTTTCGGTTGCCCCGTGCCAAAAATTAACTCACCCCCGTGAAGCATTGTATAGCCGGTGCATCTGTTTGGAAATTCGCTAGCACCGAGGAGGGAGTGAATCCAGATGTGTACGAGCACTCGTTGCGTTTTCACTGTGTTGCTAACAAACAGTTTAGCGTCCTTGTCGGGGTTGGCACGGAAGTTACGTTCGAGGTGATTGCAGCAGCAGCTCTTCTCCGCAAATTAATCCCAGCTCTTCGTGTACGTGTCGTGAATGTGACGGATCTGATGATTCTCGGTCCGTCGGGGAGCCACCCTCACGCACTTAGTGATGGGGGCTTTGATTCCCTTTTCACTCCGGACAAACCTGTCATCATCAACTATCACAGCTATCCAATCGAGATTAAGGGTTTACTGTATGGCCGGCCAAAGCTCGACAGGATATCGATTGGGGGGTTAGTTCTCACACTTTCCTGACAGAGTTTCGTGGTTAACGCCCACCAACAGTTATCAAGAGGAAGGAACCACGACGTCACCCTTTGATGTTTGTTCTGTCAGTTTTGCTTTTATCGGTCTGTACTGACAATGCATTTGTAAAGATGATGCTCTGCAACCACGTTTCGAGATATGACGTGGCTGCAGCTGCTGTGCGTGCTGGGGCATCCCACAACGCAAAGGTCGCGGTCGACTCCCATAAGATGGCGAGTTATATCATGCACCTCGCAGAAACAGACAAGAAATACATTTACCACGAAGGGCGAGGTAAGCCCGCGTCAAAATCCATCTTGTCCAAGCGTGGATTGACTGTGCATTAGACCCTGACGGCACCTTTGACACTCCCGTCTTTGAAAAGGAATGAAAGATTTGGACAAACATACATACCGTCGGTGTCGTTCAAGTTGTGTAACAGTAGCTTTGGTAGGCACCATGGGTGTCGTTCAAGTTGTACGAGTAGGTGTATCATACAAATGTTGAAAACCAGACTACTTTGACAGGCGCCAGATGTGAAGGTTTCTTCGTAGTATTGAGTGCGGTTCTTCCCCCGGCCCGTTTATCGATCTGAACTTGGTTCGACCCGTTCACGCATGCTAGGGGCTCAAACCAGGCCGGCATACGTCACTCCAGTTGTGTGTGCGGTCATAGTACTCACAACTTCATCAGCTTTCGCGATGCCTGGTCAACGTCTCGCTCAGCCTAACCCGCCCGCTGACTCGTCCCATCTCCCTGATTCTGTACTGGATCTTGGTGTTCAAGTTGCCTCGGACATCACTCCCGCCGAACTTGCCTCTCTTGACAAGTTCAAGCGAGCTGCGAATTACATCTCAGCTGGTGATTAGTCCCTCTTCTGTTGTTCTGTCATCGTCGTGCTGAGGCGCTGCTGTAGCCATGATTTTCTTGAAAGATAATGTTCTTCTCGAGAGGAAGCTCACTTCGGACGACATCAAACCTCGCTTGCTCGGACACTGGGGGACGTGCCCGGGCCTTGTCCTCGTATATGCGCACCTCAATCGCATCATCAAAAAGACCGATCTAGATGCTCTCCTTGTCGTAGGACCCGGTTAGTCTTCTCCTTGAGAGTATGTTCTGTCCGTCTATTGATCCCTCTCCACTAATCAAGGCCACGGCGCACCTGCCATTCTATCTTGTCTGTGGCTGGAGGAAGCCCTCGCACGTTTCTGGCCACGTTATTCTCGTGACAGAGCTGGGTTGACGAGCCTCGTCACCAAGTTTAGTACTCCGGGTGGATTCCCGAGGTGAGCACTACCAACTCCTATTGACTGAAGCTGACTGTCTTTCAGTCATATCAACGCCGAGACACCTGGGTGTATCCATGAGGGCGGAGAACTGGGATACGCTCTCAGTGTGTCATTTGGTGCTGTCATGGATAATCCGCATCTCATCGCGGTTTGCGTTGTCGGTGATGGTGAAGCCGAATCCGGCCCCACTGCGACTGTGTGGCATGGGTTCAAATATATCGACCCTGAAGAGTCGGGTGCTGTCCTTCCCATTTTGCACCTCAACGGATTCAAGATTTCAGAACGCACCATCTTTGGGTGTATGGACGACAAGGAGTTGATTACATTGTTCAGGTCAGCATGTCATCATGTCTACATCTACATTCACTAATACATCTCCAGTGGTTATGGCTACCAAGTCTGTATCGTCGATGACCTGCCAAACATCGATAGAGTTCTGGCCGGGGCTATGGAATGGGCTCTTGGAGAGATTTCGCGTATTCAACAAGCAGCACGCTCGGGAGAACCCATTGTTAAACCGCGTTGGCCAATGCTGATCTTACGAACCCCGAAGGGCTGGTCGTGTCCCAAAACGCTGCGCGGGGAGTTCATAGAAGGTTCATTCCGTGCCCATCAAGTACCGCTTCCCGAGGCCAAGACATCACCGGAGGAGCTGCAGATGCTACAAGATTGGTTGGCCAGCTATCGTCCCAAGGAGCTCTTCACTGTCAATTGTGCGCAAGACGAGACCGAGGGCACACCGATGAACGACGTTACCGAGATTATCCCTCTTGTGAAGGAGAAGAGGCTCGGGTTCAGGAAGGAGGCTTATGCAGCCTTCCAGCCGCTTGATGTCCCTGATTGGATGTCATTCGGAGTGCAGAATGGCTCGGAGGCAAGCTGCATGAAGACGGTTGGAAGCTTCCTTAGCGAGGTGATCAAACGGTAGGTGTTTTATGCTTTATTCTACTCCTTGTTGAAGCTGAAGCTTGTTGCTAGCAATCTAACCGCCTTCAGGATTTTCTCCCCCGATGAGTTGGTTTCGAACAAGCTCGATGCTGTGTTCGACGTCACCGGGAGAAACTTTCAGTGGGACATTGCTTCTCGTGCTGAAGGAGGGCGCGTTATTGAAATTCTTTCCGAACATACCTGTCAGGGTATGCTTCAGGGATATACACTTACAGGAAGGACGGGCCTTTTTCCCACATATGAGGCTTTCATAGGCATCGTCCACACCATGGTGGTGCAATACAGCAAGTTTGTGAAGATGGTTTGTATTGTCTTTTGCTTTCTGCAATGCATCAATCACGTTCAATGCTTAGGCTCATGAAACCGATTGGCGTCATGATATTGGCTCTGTCAACTTCCTGGAGACCTCTACCTGGGCTAGACAGGAGCACAATGGTTTCTCCCATCAGAATCCTTCCTTCATCGGTGCCTTCCTTGATCTGAAACCGAAACTTGCCCGGGTTTATCTCCCACCTGATGCGAATTGTTTCCTTTCTACTATAGCGCACTGTTTGGGGGCCAAGAACTACATCAATCTTATGGTTGGCAGCAAACAACCGACTACAGTATGGCTGAGCCCGGAGGAGGCGAATCGTGTAGGGTTTTTTTTGCGTTACCTTGGGCCGACGTACAACTGAATTCCCTGAAGCATTGTATATCCGGGGCCTCCGTTTGGAAATTTGCGAGCACCGAGGAGGGAGTGAAGCCAGACGCGTACGACAACTCATTGCGACTTTAGTATGATTCTAACAAACAGTTCAGCGTCCTCGTGGGCATTGGTACGGAAGTTACGTTTGAGGTGATTGCAGCAGCAGCCCTTCTCCGCAAATTAGTCCCTGCCCTTCGCGTACGCGTTGTGAACGTGACGGATTTGATGATTCTCGGTCCGCCGGGGAGTCACCCTCATGCACTGAGCGATGAAGGCTTTGACTCCCTCTTTACACCGGATAGACCCGTTATCGTCAATTATCACAGCTATCCAGTCGAGGTGAAAGGCCTGTTGTATGGCCGGCCAAATATTGAAAGGATATCAATCAGGGGGTCGGTTGGCGCAATTTCCTGACAGGGTCTTGTGGTTGATGACGACCAACAGGTACCAAGAAGAAGGAACTACGACGTCTCCTTTTGATGTTTGTTCTGTCGGTTTTGCTTTGCCGGCCTGTACTGACGAGACATCAAGATGATGTTGTGCAACCATGTCTCGAGATATGACGTGGCTACGGCCGCTATTCGTTCTTGGGAATTCCACAACCCAACTGTCGCGACCGTGGCCCATGAGATGACGAGTTATGTCATGCACCTCGTGGAAATGGATAAGCAATACATCTACCACGAAGGGCGAGGTAAGCCCGTGTCAAAAATCCATGAAGCGTAATCATACATTGACTGTGCGTTAGACCCTGATGGCACCTTCGACACACCCGTCTTTGAAAAGAAGTGAAAGGGTCTGGCAAGCATATGTACATACTGTTGTTGATCGTTCAAATTGTGTAAGAGTATAACATGTAAAAAGCGACAGGCCTGGGACTCGAACCCAGAATCTCTAGCGCCGGAAACTAGCGCGTTACCATTACGCCAACCCGCCTCATCCGACAACCTAAAATCATACCCATATCACTCTGATGTAGCCATGGACTGGCTCTTCCCCGCCAGCTCACATTCGTTTCCGTCACGACTATCGAGTGCTCGAATATAAGTGAAGTCGTATGTACCTTAGAAAATGATGCCCCCTCCTTTATTTATTTGTCCAACCACCCCAAGCTTCTACGCGTAACGTACGTCATCCATCGTCGAACAGCTTGCAACGAACACGTCGCAGTCATCCCAGTTGCCGCTGAGTCTGACGGACGCCATGCATAGTGTGCTTCAGCTCATACCCGCAGAAAACCAGCGCATCTAGTAGGACGCGACGCGAACGAGAACCGCGATGCTGAACGACGCTGACGCAAAGGTGCGACAGCCTGAGAGCTGTGGTTTCAGACGCAACTACTCCACATAACCTCACGATGAGATAATCTCGGCGAACGTGCGGTTTCTGGTTTTAATGCGTACTAGGCAGTGCGCTTGGTTCGTCACGGTGAGGCACAGACTCGCATGATAACACCGTGACCTCGCGCACAATCTTCAGACATGGTACCAGTTCAGGGTGAGTCTTGCGGTGCAGTACAACCGCAGAGGTATCCAGGCATTTATTGATTGATTGTGGTTCAAACGTTCACGACGACTTGCCGAGGATCCCTCTGACCATTTACTCATTCATTCATGGTTCGGTTTGTAACACCAAAAACACTTTATTTTGGCCATCGTTCGCATGATAAATGGCACGCCGCAGATTTGCAACGCATGGCATATGATTTACTCTCAAATATCGTGCTACTGGTCTACAACATGTCTCCGTACACGTTTCTGTTGAATATCTCTATTCATCTTCCAAGTCTGGCAAACGTCGCGACAACACGACCAAGATGGTGGTGAGTAGTGCCAAGATGACATAAACCAAGTTTCCACCCAGAATATTGTACTCTTTCGACGCGGCGAATAGCGAGTTTATCAATGCAGGCCCAATCGCACGCGCGATGGACGTCAGACTCTGACTCAGCCCGTTCACTGATCCCAGGGACTCTTTGCCAGGAGCTGCTCTCGTGACAAATATAAAGATGACAGCTGCACGACAAAGATGAGATCATCGGTTTTTCCAGAGACATGAATACACGCACAGTAGGACAAGTCCATGAGGACCATGAATAGGAGCTGGAGAGCGAGAAGGATCCAAATGATAGGCCCGACTCTGCCCTGTGCTGTGACAAGAGCACTCATGATTGGGAAGAGAAGAATCAGCGGGTAAAACCAGAGGACAGCCCAGCAAAACACCCTTTTGGCTCCAATCAATTCTACGAGCTTTGCAGCAACCAACGCCTGCACAATGCCGTCCACAATTCCAAATATTGCTAGGAATGTGCCAATGATAGGCGGCGGGAACCCCAGACCACCGATTTCAATGGGTGACGAATAAAACAAGGGAAGAAGAACAAGGAAGCCAATTTCTACAAGTGCTAACGTTCCGTAGTTGGCAATGGGTATCATCACTGAGTAGGATTTTAGAAGGGTCAACATCCGAACGGGTCGTATGTCGTTCGTGTGTGGGTTATCCGAAGAATATCTAGCTGTATGCACCTCTGACTGAGGGTTTTTCGATGGGAGCGACTAGAAGAAGGGGTGATTACCATGCAGTTCAAAAAGCGTCGAATTCGTACCTCTTTCATAAGTATGGCACAGACGAAAAATGTCAACAAGGTGAAACACCCCGACACGAAACACGGGAGAAAGTATGGGTACGTTGCCCAGAATTCATTTCGAAAGACGTGAGGCCATCGCTCTTGCGGCTTCGCTAGCGCACCGCCGTATAGCGGACTACAGAGTAGCATGAGCTTCACGGATTCACTACACAACTCAGAATGCCCAAACGCACGCGATAGTAGTCCCGATGCAAAAAATAGGGGGTACGAGGGTAAAGACCTTTGCCATGTTGGTGTGGTCGGTTAAATCGCCAAGCATGCTCTTCATCACCCCAACGTTCCCATTGAGAACGCCAGCGATACATCGACTTGGGGCATCCTTCAGTCGAGCTTTCGGACAAGAAGTCTATTTTACATGCCTGATAATAAGCGTGCCCAGGGTCTGTGACAAGCCAAAGGCAAAGTTGGATACACTGAGGCCGAGCAGACCGAGTAAAATGACGGGACGTCGACCAATGAAATCGGACAACAGGCTCCATTGCCACGTCGTAAGTGCCTGCGTGACGAAAAAGAGGGATTCCTGCGCGGGGTGAGTTCAGTAGCATATCTGAGGAGATTGTATGCGCGCATACGATGAGGCCTGCATAATAACCGATCTTGCGGTCGTCTCCTCCTGTGATACCGAGTTCGCCGATGAGCTTTTTTTTTTGATGGAAACGGTCCACCGTCAGACATTTAGGATAAGGAACAAGTGCTGGCCGACCTGATTGATGAAAGGAAAGATGTATGCAGACGAGATGGGTTCGGCAACCATGGCAATAAAGACAAGACTGATCTGACTCCATGGCGGGCGTGTTTTGGACTTTCCCCGGAGTAGCGGGGTCTCCTCATCGGCGCACCTGTCATGGCTCGTCATGGGAGGTATCAGAGGGAGACGATGCTTTTCAAAGTTCACATCGGTTGGTCGATTTAAAGAAGAATTTACGTAGGATGACGTTGGTTCGAGTTGAAGCGAGTAATCAGTTGCATTGTTTTGAAGTAATGGCGGAGAGAGGAGGGGATACTGCTCTCTCCATTTGGCACAACTTGAGTAAGTAGTAAGTGCTGTTGCCAATCGGGAAACGAGGGACAGCTCACGAATGTGTGACCCTCCCCAAATGTGGTATCCATCAGGTACTTCCCTTCCTCGCTGACTCCCACGGTAGCCAGGGAGGGTTTTACTCCGCAGCAAGCGTCGGGCACCTGCAAACGAACGTTCGATGCGAACGCGTAACGCTCTAGGTCCGCTTAACTCCAAGGTAAAGGGGGATATAAATTTGATATCAACTATAATGAACTGTGGCTGAATGCATCTGGATCGCCCACTGTGTCGCCGCACGATGCAATGTTTGACTCGTAATCGGCTGCTTGGGTAAGTTTTCCTTTTCATATTTGGTGTTTCGCCATTCCACTTTTCGATGCGCTCGCGACGGTCCCTTTGTTGAGAACCGAGGGGATATGCAATCCTTCTTGTAGCGTGGACTTTGCATGTGAGACTGTAGTGTGGTTGATAGGTTTTAGTCCGTATGCTGGTACTGGTATGTCACCGGTCACCATTCAAAGTCCTGCTCAATATCCCTACTCCTCGTCTTTCAAGTCAGGCAAACATCGCGACAACACGACCAAGATGGTTGTTGAGTATTATCAGGTGACGCAAACCAAATTGCCGCCAAGGATGTTGCAAATAATGAGGTTGTCAGTGTCGGCCCAATTGCACGTGCAAAATGACAGATTCTGGCTGAGCCCATTCACTGAGCCCAGAGATTGCTTGTTAGGAGCCGACCTTTTCGTGACAAATATGAATATGACAGCTACGCAACGAATGTAAGATCATGACAACAAGGACTGGGCAAACGCACCGAACGATAGATCCACGAGGACTATGACTAGGAGCTGGATGACCAGAAGGACCCAGATTGTCGGTCCGACTGTGCCTCGTGCTGTAATAACAGCGCTCATGATGGGGAGAAGCAGGATCGGCGGGCAACAACAAGGTAGCACAAAACGGAACACCCTTTTGCCTCCAAATCATCCTATGAGCTTTGCTGCAGCGATCGATGCCTATACAATTCTGTCTACGATTCCAAACGTTTGCCAGGAATGTGCCAGTGATGAGTGGCAGGACCACCGACTTCAATGGGTGACGAATAAAACAAGGGTCGAAGAACAAGGATGCCGATCGTTAGAAGCCCCAGTATTCCATAATTGACGATGGGTAACATCACGGAGTAGGTTTTCAGGATGGTTAACATCGGGATTGGTTGTGCATCGTTCGTGGCCGGGTCATCTGGAGAATTGTCGGTTGCAGGCCTATCCGATGCGGGCTTTTGCCCATTTTTGATGGCAATGACTGAAAAAATGAATGATTTATAGCTAACTCAGAAGCACTCGGTGGCGTACCTCCTTCATGGATACTTCAAACTAAAATTGTCGACAAGGTGAAACATCCCGATACCAGAGACGGGAGGGAGTACGGATACGTTGCCCAAAAATTACCTTGAAAGAATCCAGGCCATCGTTCTTGTGATTTCGCTGCACCCCATATAGCGGACTACAAAGTAGCATAAGGTTCACGATTTCACCCAGTCAGACTGTCCCAATGCACGCGATGGTAACCCTGATGCAAACAATGACTGGCAGGAGGGAGAAGACCAAAGCCAAATTATTATTGGTGTGATCGGTTATATCACCAAGCATATTCTGCATCACCCGAACGTTCCTGTTGAGGACGTCAGCAACACATCGGCTTGGGTATCTTTTCAATCGAGTTTTCTTACAAAAAGTCGAGTTTACACACCTGGTGATGAGCGTGCCCAGGGTCCGCGATAGGCCAAAGGCAAAATTGAACGTACTGAGACCGAGCAGACCAAACGGCGGCCGATGAAATCGGATAACCGGCTCCATTGCCACGTCATAGAAGCTTGAGTGAAGAAAAATAGGTATTCCTGCGCAAGGATGAGTATGACAACATGTCTGCGAACGTATGCATGCTTAGTACTTACGATGAGGCTGGCATAATAACCGATCGTCTCCCTCTGTCATGCCGAGCTCGCCGACTTTGAGCTGTTTTTTCGATACAAACGCACCACTCATCGCGTAAGCGTCAGATACTGCAGGGTACGAACTGGGCCGCCGACCTGATTGATGAAAGGGAGAATGTATACAGAAGAGATGCGGTTCGGTAACCAAGACGATAGACACGAGACAAAGGTCTGGACTTTCCTTGGAGAAGCGGAGTCTCCTCGGGATGTCTCTGATGGTGACTGATGGGCCTCGAACAAAGTTCCCAGTCCGCAGATTTTTACATAAGTATGTAGTGGTGGAAAGAGGAAGGGATTACCGTGCTCCATTTGGCAAGGAATCGTGCTCAGGTCGCTTTGATTGAGGGATGCGCATGTTAATACATAATGGGTGGCTTTAAGACACCTTTTGGCATGTCGTGGACCAGAGAGGCTCACCTGGCGTGGAGGGAGCTCTTGAACGATGGTGTATGACTCAGCAAGCTCTCAAGCTCTCACCAGTGGTCATCTGAGTCGACGCGTGCATGCTCGACATTGGCCACTGTGGCCAGATAGTCGTGACGGTACTATGTAAGTTCATGACCGCAAGCCCGAACTCCGAATCGTTCTTCTCACAAAAAGTTTCGCCCGTAGTCGACCGCAAAATTGAATGCTGGAATAGTATGCTATCATTTCACAGCCATGTCATTTCGTTCCAGCGCACGATTGAACCAGCATAATACTTATTATCCACCCAACCACTTCAAGCCCCATCTGCCATTTTTTCTATACCCCGCGGAAAACTGGCAGCACGTCTAGAAAGCGACACCCGCAGACTCGGAAGATGCTGAGTCAGGGATGCGATAGAGCCGTGGTTTCAAACCCGCAATATGGTATGAAACCTTCGCGACAAGAGAATCCTGGTGAATGTGCGGTTTCTGCTTTCGATGTTTACGTGGCTTGTCATGGCTCGTGGAACAGCGAGACTTGTATAACATCTCGCTTGCAATCTCCATGGAAGCGCCCAAAGTGTATCTCAAAGAGCAGGTGAAACGACCTCAGGACCGAGAATTCAAGAGAAGAATAGTGCACCTTGAAAACCGGGCTGCATACACTCACGCAGTGGGTCCGGATTCCAGAACGGAGGTGTTGGTGACTGAGCCATCCATCACCGACCGGTCCTGCCAACTCATTGAAACCCATTAATTGCTGACTTCAAGTCCCGGACTTGTACAAATCGTGAACACACCCGTGGCACGGCTTCCGTCTCAACGCCAAAATTCGTCATTGAAAAATATCATAGACGTCGACGCTCTCGCCACGTCAAGCTGCTCGTCTGTCTTACAGACCAACACGCATTAGACTTCAAGCAGAGGAACAGGTGACACACCAAGCCGCATGATGAGAACCGAGAAGATGTGTAATCTAGATGGAACATATTTTGGATGCAAGGCTTTACTAGCATGATATCTTACAATATGTGTGTCGCCGTTCAGGTTCCTACCCGATAATAAGACGAGGAGCGTGGTGATCATAATCAGGACAGCAAAAACCAAGTTGCCGCCCAAAATGTTGTACTCCGAGTCTTGGAAACGACAAATCAAAGTGTCAATGCTGGTGCAATCGCACGCGCAATGGACGAAGAAGCCTGGCTGATCCCATTCACAGAGCCGAAAGACTGCTTATTGGGAGCTACTCTCGTAACAAATATAAAGATAGCAGCTACACGACGAACGTCAGATCACTGAGGATTAGAGACTGAACAAACGCACGAAATGCTAGGTCCATAAGAACCATGGATACGAGTTGCATAACTAGAATAATCCAGATTATTGGTCCGACCGTGCCCCGTGCTGTAACGACAACACTCATGATAGGGAAGGGCAGGATCAGCGGGTTAAAGCAGAGGAGTGCGCAACAAAATACTTTCTTGGCTCCGAACCATTCTATGAGGTTTGCACCAAACAACGCTTGTACAATGCCGTCCAAAATTCCAAAGGGTGATAGAAGTATGCCGGTGATAGAGGGCGGGAGTCCAAGGCCACCAATTTCAATGGGTGATGAACAAAGCAAGGGATGGCAACGTATGCAAGCCCCAGTGCTCCATAATTGACGACAGGTATCATTACAGAGTACGTTTTCAGGAGGGTCAACACCGGGACAGGTCGCGCATCGTTCGCGGGAGAGTTATCTGGAGGCTTCTCTGTGGGTCGATCTAATGGAGGCTGTTTGCCGACTTTTGAAGGCAACGACTAGAAAGAAACACGTGATTCTTAGCCGGTTCGAAGCATACTGGTGTCGTACCTCCTTCATGATTATTATACAAACCAAAAATGTCGACTAGGTAAAACACCTCGACACCAAAGACGCAAGGAAGTACGGGTATGTTCACCCTGAATGATGTGGGCCCATCGGTCTTGCGGCTTCGCTAGTGCACCCCAATATAACGGGCTACAAATCAGCATGAGTCTCACGAAGCCGGTCAGAGTGCCTAAACGCGCGCGATGGTACCCCCGATGCGAGAAATGGGTACTACGAGAGTAAAGAGCTGTGCCATAGGTCAGATCGCCGAGCATACTCTTCATCACCCCAATGTTGCCATTGAGAACGCCAGCGGTGCACCGGCTTGGACATCCCTTCAGTCAAATTTTCAGACAAGGCTCGATTTTACATACCTGATGATGAGCGTGCCCAGTGTCCGCGATAAGCCAAAGGCAAAATTAGACACACTGAGACCGAACAGACCGAGTAAAATGAGGGGGCGGCGACCCATGGAGTCAGATAACCGGCCCCAATGCCATGTCGTGAGTGCTTGAGTGAAAAAGAGATATTCCTACGCAACAATGAGCATGGCAGTATATCAGTACATGTATGCGCGCGTACGATAAGGCCTGCATAATAACCGATCTTTCGATCGTCTCCTCCTGTGATGCCGAGTTCGCGCACGTCACCGTATGATCATGTTGTACCGCTTCATTGCACCCATCCTGAGCCCCTTGGTCACGCCTGCTAGACTGTAGGCCGCACCACACCGCGTCAATAAAGTACAAACTTTAGTCCTAGCCCATGAGCATCACGATCAATACGAGACAGCCTGACACAGGCATCTGGGTGTTTATAGCGCATCCATCAGCCTGTCCACAATACCTGGGAAATGTGTCAGGCACGGCGAGTCCACATGGCTGCCTCCTTAGTCTGATCGAATGCGGACAATAAGCCGGTAAGTTGCAATTGTCCATGGTAGTCAATGATGGCCACACCAACATGCCCTGACGTACGTCCCTTGTGCAATCCCCGTGGTTGTGTGTCAGTGGCATCATGGCCTGTTTCAGTGAACTAGTATGATTCAGACACGTACGTTTTCATGGCACGAGAGTCTTGATCTAGCTTGCAAGGACCGAGAGAAGGTGCAGGGCCAGGAAGGCTCACGCATGGGGGAGAGGCACAGTTAATGCCTGGGTTGGCGAAGGCGGCTGTTGCCCGAGGTAGGAAACACGTTTGTTCCCACGATTATGGGGTGCGAAGAAACCCCTCAAGCAAGCATCCGAGAAGTTCAATAGGCGCGGAAGGAGCGGTAGGGATGCTTGTGAGTCGTGGGCTCGCTCAGCATGAAAGGGTCCTTGAATGGGTACGAGTCGGTAACTTCTCGGATCGCTGTCCATAATCGTGTGCGAAGATGTCCTTGATGCTGGGCTGGCTGTTTCATGTGGACTACCAGCCGTGTAGGAGTTTGTGGATGATCCATGATCCATGATCCATGGGAACGTTGACTTATTTTTGCTGCCGCGAGACTTTCAGGTTGAGTTCTCCAGAAACACAAACTCGACCCTTCCATCATGTCAAACATGTCCGGTGACCTTTTTTGTGAAGCAACCACTATCATGCATGATCATGCGCTCCATACCACCCCCGCGGAAATGCAACGGTCTAGAAAAGCCACGGAAGCGAGAGCCGCGACGCTAATGGAGCTGAGTCAAGGGTACGTAGTTTCAGGTACGAAACCTTTACGACGAGAGAATCCCGCAGTGAACATATGATGTTGCAGGGCGAAGATACGGCTCATGCAGCTGAGACAAGCATAGCATCTCACACATAATCTCCATGGAAGTACGCTGTATTTCGCGAGGAGTAAGTGAAACGACATCAACTGACCAAAGCCGAGCGCTAAAATTTGAAACTTGAAGAAAACAATGGAACAATGATCGCATCAACGCCAGAACTCGTCACCAAGCGAACACTCCCTCGCCATCTCAAACTGCTCGTCCGTCCTACAGACTAACATGCGGTTTCCACCGTCATGCTTGCCGATATCGATGACAGAACCCTCATGGTGCTCTAGCCCCTGGTTTACGTGCTCATCAATAGCCGAATAGCCCAAGCAGTTGACTGCCTCTCCAATGGCACTCCTCAAATCCTGACTTCGTTCTCCGATCCCACCGGCAAATACCAGTGCATCAACCTTGCCGCGAAGGGACAGATGATACGCACCGACGTAATGCAAGATGCGATCGAGCACAATGTGAAACGCGAGTGTGTAAGGGTCCCCTATTACAACCGACAGTGGAGCGGAGAGGTCGGCCTTCTTGATGATTTCCCCAAAGTCAGTGGTTCCTGTCAATGCTTTCCAACCTGCTTGACGATTGAGGATTTCCTCTGCCTACATTCTTGCAGTCAGCATAGAAAAAGGATCAAGAAAACAAGGAACAGACTCTGGTAACGTGGACTTCTTTGGTCATCGCAGAGTCGTAACTCAACCGACTCAGAGGCTCGCTCGCGTAATGGAAGATGAGACTGGGATCAACGTCTCCTGCTCTGGTAGCCCCAGGAAGTCCACTTAAAGGAGTAAGACCCATGGACGTATCGATGGACTTTCCGCCCCGAATCGCGCAGGCAGATGCTCCAGATCCAAGGTGCAGTGCAATGATGTTTAACTCATCTTCGTCCTGGGGAGCATCAAAGTGAGCACCCTGAACTTTCAGGAGGAGGAGGAGAACCTTGTGCAGATGATCGGCAACCATGTGTCTAATGAAGGCATCTGGACGTCATAAGCATATTGATGCACCGTCTATGGATGGACACTTGCAACTCAGACCGTGGAAGCCATACTTTTTCAGACCATGTTCTTGCGCGATTTTCTGGTCGATAGCATAGGCCGAGACATGGCGAGGCAGGTCCCGGTGAAATGCAGTGTCGAAAAATGCAATTGACAGGGCGTGCGGCAGGGCATGGATGCATGCGCGTATAACGGACAGCGCTGCCGCATTGTGCCTGCCCAGAAGACAATTTAATCAGAACGATACAAGGAGAATTGAGAGGGGCTCACAGAGGAGCCAAGTCAGACAGTGTCTCGATGTGATGGTAAGACTGCTCAGAGATGACCGTAGGCTCCGTGTAATCTCCACCATGGACAACGCGATGGCAAATATGCTTGACTTGTTGGCGGTCAATGCTTACATCCGCCTTGAGACGATCCAGAAAGTAGACGAACGCAGATTCATGGTCGCGGATTAAGGGTACTGATGGGTTAGGATGTTTAGCCGCCTGACTTAAGTTGGGATGTTGTTGGAACGAGACCCTGGCTGGAGGGGAAGAGATGGAAGAGATGGTGGATGTCAAGAGCAGGCGTGGCGCCCTTGGGTCTTCTGATACTCGCTGATAGAGCGAGATCTTGAGCGACGAGGAACCTGCGTTCACTGCGAGTATGAGGGACATGTCGGGGGAGTCAGCCTAGTCAGGGGAATTTGGCCTCTTATGTAACTAAGCCCGTGGTCTAGTTTGGTCGAGACGCAGTTCGAGACACAATCGTTGGCGTCAAGATAACAACTTGAAGTCTATTCGCCTGGTGTTACTCCTCTCATCTCTAATGACCGCGAGTTGGCCGTCCCCAACCACACGATTCTCATTCACAAAAAACCATGTTGGATAACCAGATCTGGACAAGGTTGGTATATCAACTCTACACCCTGATTAAACACCGTAGATATCGGGCTACGACTGTTCTTGAGACCAATCATCGCCGTGCCAGAAATTTAAAAAAAGCAAATTCAGGACTCATAGAGGGAACAGCGCTTAAAGATAACTTTGAATGCATAGGCCGGATGGCCACCTTTGGTAAATACCACTAAAAAATGGATGGAGACAGTGGACTGATCGGGAAAACGTTGCCTCGAGTGGAGTGGGAGCTAGCTTCGCGCCTGTCCGTCCGCCATAAAGCATGCCGAAATGAATCAGGGTCGCGAGTCTGTGGAACGTGGTCATATGAATTCTTTTCAATACACATCTCGGGTGTACTCCCCCGACGCGGGAACACTGAAAAAGATGACCCAGAACACATAGAGATCCCGAGTTGCCTCGTGGTGAGAGGATACAATAAAACACTGAACCTAACAGAATTCGATAGAGTAGAAGCCAGCGGCGTTTTCCAGAACAACGGAAAGATTTTGACTGCGAATCCGGAAGTAGCAGGTAAGGCCCAGCAATCACTATATCTGACCCCTGATCACGCACCGATCTACTGCGTCTTTGGAAGGCCCTTGTGGCGGTTCCGCGACGATGTCATGACCGGCATTGTCGTTGCGGACACGTAGATTAACGGCGCTTAGAGCCTCCTTTCTCCCGAATAAGCCTAGGTCATATCAGTGAACGCGGGACGGATTGTATTCCTGATCGCACATTACCATGTCAAGGATCACCCAGTTACAATGATTAATGAGCTCCGGTAGAAACGAAGGCGTGTCCGTGTCCGAGACGTGAAACAGCACTACTTGTTTGTACAGGGCAACACCCAGTACGGTCTCCGTCCGTAGAACACGGAGATCTTGTCGAAGGTGGAAGCATTGTCAGGTGGAGGAGCGCTCCGGGATACAGAACTTCGTTCCGGTGCATTAGGATGCTGCTTGGGCCCGGGCTCAGAGAACTTCCCACCGGTACACGAGAACCCATTAGTGCCACCGAATAGTACACCCGAAGAGAGCGCAAACGAGAACTGCGAGCACCCCGCCGCCATCGCGGCGGCCAGGATGGAGATTTGAACGAACTATCAAGAAGTTCATTTGAGGTTAAGGTAGTGTCGCAACTGACGGTCCTCAGATTAGCTGAAGCGGCGTTTGGATCTCAAACTGTTAGTATGCCCAGAATAAAAGTCACCAGACACGTGAAGTTCTCCTATCGGAGGCCGAGTTTTGATTGGTGGTCACTCCCACGAAAAAGGCAAGTTTCAGATTGCAGTGTCGTTTCTTTCTCGCTCAATCCGAACGCTTCGCGTTTCGGAAAGTAAGCGGCCCGTTTGCAGGGTCGCGGGTATCAGCAACGTAATGATTTGTTCCAATGTCACGTTCGCGTTCGAAGACCGTGCCAACCTGGCGGAAGAGCGGAAGCCGTGGCACCTTGACTACCCAGCGATGACCATGCGATCGAACCACAAGTTCTCTCCAGAACACCTCGTCGCTCAGATGAGAACTCAGGTGACCTACTTTGGGCCGATCATTCGGCTGCCGAGAATGTGACGGTGAGAGCGGACGAGTGACTGGTACTGGCGTTGGGAATATCCCCGCCACGAATCTGATTATCTCGCGCCCAATTGGCTTCTATCTTGGTCCGCTGGCTAGTCTGTAAGTCGACATGCTCCCAGAGAAATCCTTCCATGACGCGATTCTTCGCCCCGG
Source organism: Boletus subcaerulescens (assembly GCA_038090555.1). Lineage (NCBI taxonomy): Eukaryota > Fungi > Basidiomycota > Agaricomycetes > Boletales > Boletaceae > Boletus > Boletus subcaerulescens. The sequence goes on along the minus strand of JBBPNA010000092.1, from coordinate 64,888 downwards.
TACCGGGTCCGGTGTTTCAGAATCGGTCACCGATACAGTGGCATGCATCCTCATCGACCCTGATCATGCTGCTATCATCATCGAGTGTTCTCATCCTCCTTCCTAACTGAGGCCGAAAACGCTCCACGGTGCTTGATATCCACATGTATCCAGCTGTCCAGGAGTGATCAACTGATCTTCAGCTCTAGGCGTACCTGACAGCGACCCTGATTCATGTATATCTGCATGACATTCTGATTGTCCAGGGACGTCTACAAGCAGATCTATTGTCGAATCTACGCCTCAAAAGTCACCACGACAGGGACGGATGGAAGTCGGCCATTAATCAACAATGTATGTCCTTTTCCCAAGTGGCGGAAATACCTCGAAGACCGCAGGATCAAGTCCAGCTGGGTAACTAGGTCATGAGTTCCATTGATGTAACCAGGCTGAGTAGTCATCTGAACGATAACTGTCTCACCAGTAATAGTATCTTGATGCTGAAACTCGTGCTTCATATGTTTGCGGCCGGCGAGCACCCTATTTCTCTCAACAAAGTGTATTCAGGGGATGAGTTTGATCCCAGCATAAAATTAGAAAGACAAGCAGGTTACCACGCATCGAGGGAACATACTAGAAATACAGAGCACGATACAAAACAAGGTGGAATAAAATAGATAACTAAAACGCTCTACACTACTCCAGTGTGAACTTGAAACCGTCGTCAGAATCGTTGCAACATCATCTGTTGGAAGCCCGTGGAGATAAGACAACAGGTAGTTTGCCCTTCGTCGCCACGAAATAATCCTTGAGATCACGATCCCAGCATTCGGGGTCGTATCCATCCGCAAATCCGAAGTCCAGACGCTGCATCATCATACAAACAACAGTGCGCATCTCTTGATACGCGAGATTTTTGCCGACGCAGTTCGCGGGCCCGAACGAGAATGGGATGAAAGCCGCCAGATTATGCCTGAAAGGAGCCTTGTCTGTGCCATTTGAGTCCGGGTATCCCAATGCTTTTCTCTCGTCCTCAGACAGCCATCGCTCCGGCCAAAAAGTGTTGGGCATGGGTGAAAAGTAACGAGGGTCGCGATGGAGAGAATACAAATGGACAAAAACATTCGTTCCCTCCGGCACGAAACTAGAGATGATGAGAATCATGGAAATAAAACTGGCTGCTAACTTACCAAGGTCCTACTAACCTTCCTCCACTGCTTTTTGTTGCCCCACGCTGACTTCCACTGAGCACGGGTGGAAACAACCGGAGGCTCTCGTTACTAGAACAGTGACATGTTAACCATGTTCGGTGTTACAGAAAGGCGAAACAACCCACATCACGGCATTGAGATACTTCATTTGTGGGTGGTGTGTAGTAGATGAGGCATCTTCGCCTGGCGGGTAATAGCGATCAACTTCCGCTTGGAGCCTGCGGTAAGCGGTGGGGTGGCTCAATAGAGCCCAAAATAAACTGCTGAGCGTCGTCGCGGTGGTGTCTGATCCTGCAACTATAGTAAGAACCCCGTCGGAAGCAACCTCCGCAAATGTGGGAGGGGAGCGTTCAACCCCCGCTTCATCGATCTGAGATATCATGGGTACACTCAGTCTGATCCAGAGAGTATGTTGCAAAACCACTTACCAGGTAGTGGAATAGATCCTTTGAATGGGAACCTTGGGTTCGTCTGAGCGATGCACGCTCCTGACAGAACGATCGGAATTTCTTCAAGTCTGAACCGATCCCAGGGAGTCTAACATAGTATTTCCCTAACCAGGGAACATGTGTCAGGATCAAAGCAAGTCTGGAAGACCATGAGTTCGTCGCATTCATCGATGATTGATCAATGTACGTACGGTAACCCACTTTCCAGGAGGTGCCATGTATTGTCCTTATCGCCATCGCGAAGCATGTCAGAGCCTCCACCAAATCTGCACAACACGTTGAGATGGGAACAATCCTTGGGGAGAAGAGCGCCTTACGCCATATCACTCATGAAGTCGAATCTATGATCTCTGTATTAGGTTACAGCCGGAAAGAGAGGTGAGAAAGCTCACGTAAAATGACTAATCCACTCTGCCAGGTTGACGGGTTGTTGCTGTTGTTCGAGCGCAGTGGCGAACTGATGGACTCTCTTGCCAAGTATTTCTTCGTAGCCTTTGAGGGCAGCTGAACTGAACCCTCTGGCCCATGGCTTCCGGCGGCGTGCGTGCTCCGCGGGATCCCGTAAGGATATCATTGCTCTGATCTTCGTCTGCTCAGCCATGCGACCGTCCCAATCTATGGCAGGTAAGTTCCGGTGCTCCACAAAGCGAGCCAAGTGGACGTACGCGGTCCTTTTGGGAGGCCAAAGTATCCCATAAGAGGGGATATTGCCTCCACATTGCGGAATGACAGCTCATTGGGACCTGACGTTTACATTAATCAGATAGAGTAAAAAAGGGTGTGAATGAAGCATCTTACCGATTCTTACCACGTCACCATACTTCTGGTGTAATTCGTAATAATATTTATGCTGTTTTCCGGCTGAAGATACCCAAGCCATCCAGAATTTCGAGATGCGACATGGGATGGGACCTGAATACTTGGCCAGGGGATGGAAGGGTGACAGTCGATAAGCAAGGACGGAGACGAGGATGGTGGAATAATAGAGAAAGAAAGTGCATGCAGCGATGCGAATGATGGAAGGGAAGCTAGAGAGGAACACGCCCGTCAAGGTGGCTGGAACGAGAACGAGAAGGGCGATATGAGAGAGTGGGTTGACGGGTTCATAGCGGTTGAACACTATATGGCAGGCCTTGGAGAGACGTCAGGAGAATGGAGGAAAGAAAGAAGAGAGGTGCGCACAATGCCGGCAGCCACGGTGAGCACGGAGGCGTCCTTGGTGGCAAGTGGGTACATGGGTGACTGTCGGGAGGGTGGACAAGGAGAAACGGGAGGATGGGGTCTTTATAAATGCTACCGCAGAGACGCTCACGGATTCGGAAGTCGGAAGCAGGAGCAGGATCGACTTTCCGACAATCTAGCAGCGTGAAGTTGACAGGAACCAGACAAGGAAGTTTTTGACTTGTGAACAAGAGCAGGGAAACAAGATCTTTGAATAGAGATCGGATGTCCCGAGACATCGGTCAGGAAGCAGATGGCTGGCCAAGGTGTGGGTGGTGTTCTGGAAGCGGGGGCATCGAATGCGGAGCAAGCGTCTCGAGCGCCATGACAAAGAAACAGGGAGATATCGGTTAGGTTGGACCAGTATTAGGCAAGCGAAGCCGCGGTGACGGTAACACAAGTGCCGAGCTGAATGCAAACTTGAGCTGAGTGATGTCCGTGGACTTAAGTTAATGGACAGGAGAGGAAGGACCTCGTGTACATGTGGCACCGAAAGCGGTGTCGGAACAACGCCAACAGGTGTGGATCCTTCGCATGGTGAAAATATGCGAGGACAGAAGTCTTCATGATAGGAAGATGGCGGTCGTGGTCACAGTCGGGAATGGCCCGCTGCAAAACTAAACTCTCGATAGACGACAGATGCCAAATCGGGTGTTGCCTTTTGGAGTAGTCAGGGACATGCCGTATCGATCAACATTTGTACATGGACGACGGCGATGCATGCCTTGTCAAAATCACCATACACGTCCTCTTCAGCCGTTTGCGCCCATTAAACAGGTCGCGAACCGAACACCACCCCGCCATAATTCACGCGAGTCCATTCGCTACACTCTCCGGTTCATGTTCATTCCACAAATCACTTCTTGGCGGCCGGCCACATCAATAAAACCGTGTATATCCCCGGCTGTCCAGATGCTGTTGATATCGAGGTCACAAGACAGGCGGCAGAAGACCGCCACTATCAGCTATTATTTATTATTTATCTTCCGAAACCCTGTACCGGGATGCACGTTGCACCGCTCAAATCACCGTCACCCAACGGCATCACACCAGGCGACCGACAGGCTGTTATCGCAGCGTACAGGCGCGGGAGGAACAACGCCATCACCGACAAAGCAACGCCCTCTCACATGCCCAACCCCCTGATTTCGGGCCCGAGGTCTGACGGCTATAAAAACAAGCAAGTTGGCCATGTCAATTTGACTTCAAGGGGGGCAAACCTGAGACACCCGAAAAGAAGGAACATGTCGGAAAGTCCGACCATCTAAAAAAAAGCATTCCAATTCTGGTCTAGAGACTTGCGCGCTTCAGGCACATCGCCGAGGCGTATTCACAAATCGTTGGCGCCGTACAACCAGTTTACGCAAGGGGAGAAGGGAACCAGGTCGTAAATGTGTGACAGCGCGGAGTTGTATTACCCTCCAAGCTAGTCTGGATGGATCGTCGCTATTTACTCCATATGAGTAAATAGATCATCACCATTCATCGGCTACAAAGCGCGTTTCCATGCGAGTGAAGACCGTAGGCGTTCATGTGTCCTGGCTATCTGTCCGATACGCCCCCCTGTGGTGGTTACAGCCACTGATATGAGATATGGAGCTGCTCGGAAGTGGCCAGACCACCTCGTTTTTGAATGAAAAATCACCAAGTGCGGTGAGTGGGGCGTATTTCACAAGAAGTCCGATTGACAAGTATGATCGCCGTGTCACCCAGGTGCCGTATTTCGCCGCATTTTGAACCTCGAGTTACATCAACCTGAGGGCATGGGTTGGAGCGAATGATGAGTAAGGAATATTTCGCACCATGACCTGCAGCAAGAAATTTCACGGTAGAATGCCTCACCTGAGTACAGCCGACGATAGCCGACGACTCGCACTCACAAGCGTTGCTCTCTCAAGTCTGGGAGCACTTGAATAGCATCCGGTTTGGCTATGCGACGCTACGTCTGCGCAACTACGGCGCATTCCGATTGATTAGTACATACCTGGCAAGCCCTGTCATGTCAGCTACAGCGTTTCAAACTATCGTGGGCCCGCGGAGGAGGGCAAGGTCACGCTCTTGTTTCTGCGCCGCTTGGCGAGTAAAATCGCCGAATAGCATTCTGATTGGTGGTCCACGATTGCGCACAAGGGATCGGTGACCTTAGATCGGATGTACACCATCAGATGGCTGTCTTCAAGGGAATAGTGCGAACCATGCGATCGGAACTAGACAAGGTGGCACAAGTGGGGTACGGCGTTTGCCATCAATCGATGACAACACGGGCTGGCTGGCCCACGAACCCTAAATTAACGGATTTGGTTAAAAGCACAAAAGCATTTCCCGATTAACACAACCTCGTGTTGGGGCGATCTGGCCAAGAAGCTCTTGGACCGTGAACCAATTCACATGCGTGTTTGTGATTAGCCGTTCGACTTGTTGTCCGAGCGATTTGCGCGTGGATACGGGGCATTGTACGTGGAGACACGCATGAGAAGCACGGTGGATGGGAATGACGCAGGGAGTGGGTAAGCCGGAGTGTAGGTCAGCGCCGTCAAGGTCGGAAATGCATGCGTGCCCGTCAGGACCCAACCACCCCGGCGCCAGCAATTTGACAAGGACTCGCCGGAGGACAATGCGCGGGGGGAAGACAAGTCTGAAACTCCGCGGTCATTGTCTTGAGCTTGGTGAGTTACTTGGATGCAACAGCTTGTCAATCATGTCAAAGCGAACGGCTTATGTCATCCGTCATGTGCCCCAGTCTTCACACGATCTTCGCACGCATCTTGCCCGCTCTCTTCACAACCGTCATGTACCCCATCACTGCCTCCATCCGCAGCCTCTACCGCTTCGCGCAGATCCGTGCATTCCACTCTCCCTTTGTTGTCCTGAACGCCACCAATCACTTGAACACATCCACCGCAGCACCCATATACGAGAAGCAGCATGACAGTTCTCCAGAGCCCCATCTGTCATCCTCAGGAACGCGCACATACGTCGTATCAGAACCTGACCCGTCTAATACTCCTTACCAAGTCCCGTCTGGCGCTTATCCTGCATCCGCACCTTATAGCGCACCTATCACCGAGGGCCTGCATGGCTCTGCCAGCTCCTCCCTACTCCATCCGTACAATGCGCGCGCGGTGCCTCATAAAGAAGCTGGCGTCGGGCAGAATGCGGCGAAAAGGGACACCGCGGCTCCTGGAGAGACGGGCCGGAGGGGCGCCGGAATCTAACCGGCAAAGGTATCTTGGACAGCAGAAACATCCGGTGGTTTGAGAGAAATACCTCAAGTCCGCATGCACATTCCCGACCTTTGTTGTTTTCGCTTGTCACGTTTGCACCGAATGTACGATTAGGCAGACTCACAATTTTTGTATTCCTCGCTGTTATGCGTTATCTTGTACTTTTTGGCTTCGACGTTCAACCTCCACGTCACCCTCCTTTGGACTCTGAAATATGTATGTTTATCGTCTATCGAAGCAGTCGTGTCTTGTACCGTGCTTTCTTGATCGAATCGGACCCTCTGAGAAACACAAATAAAAACTCGATTATCTCCCGACAGATGCAGAGGCTATCCTACTATCTGATCGCACCTCGAAAGCAAAATAAAGTAGAGACATACGCAATACACAAGCATCATGGTATAGACAAGGAAACAACTCCATTTTCCAGAAGAGTGGAGTTGGGAATACGCAAGGGTAGTGCCACGTAAGGACTGTCAAGGGTATGGGTGGGTTGATGATATCGTCGACCTGCGAAAGAAACGGCATGGTTCCCCGTGTTCAAGTTCAGCAAGATAGATGGGCATGCATAATAGCGATAGGAAGGTAGATCGTGCGCTTGTCGTCGAGTGTCTCGTGCTGTCGCGCTCACGTTCAGTCGAGCAAACACACAACTGCAATAGGAGCAATTCACCAGAGCCCCAAAAGAAAGTGCGACCTGCGCATGTAAAGCAACGGATCCAAGGATAGTTCATGCCCTGCAACAGAATAGGCTGTAAAAGAAGCCTCTTTTCTTGGGGTGTCGGTCATCCTCTAAATCATCTCCCCCGCGCATCTGGCTGTCGAACACAGCCATGCGTGTGTGCGTGCCGTCGCGAAGAACCGTACCACCAGTAGTGTCCTCCCGCGAATTAGCCACTTGCTTACCGCCATGGACTTGCACTCCATAAAGGAACGAATCGGATCCCTCGGCGCGACCATGACCACCGTTGATTCCCATCGCCGCTTGCGTTGGGGGTGCGGGAGAAGCCCTGCCATATCCATTGGTCCGATAACCCGTCGGGGTGGGAACGGTGGCGTAAGGATGAGGAGAAAGTCCCGGACTATCCCGCGGATTCTGGCTGACTCGTCTATTAACAGGGGCTGAAGCCTGGGCATTGGCATCGCCGCGGGTCATCGAATCTCGTGTACCATGGCCTTCGCGAGTTCCAGGTTGTCTAGAGTTCTTATGGTGAGCGGGTGTTGGAGCAAGAACCAAGGGAGATGATGGTGATGCTGGATCAGTAACCGGAGCTCGAGGACGGCGATTGGTATCACGGTGACGAGGCGTATGCGGGGTATTCGCGGTTGCGGAAGCGTGTGCCTGTGCCAACAACGAAGAAGGGGTCTGCCGAAAGTAGGTATTATGTAAAGGTTCGGAACGCGGGTGGAGCGTGAATCACACACATTACCAGCTTCCCATCCCTTGCCGTTGTTCAACAACATCCAATCATAGATACCATCATCTTGCTCTCCGATATTCTTGAGAATCTTGGCAAACAGCTCACGAAGGAAGTCGTAGTCAGGAGACTCCTCGAATCCCAGCTTTCGCACGTAGTTCATGTAAATGGCAAACTCCTCTGCAAGGAATAAGGTTGGGCACAATCAGTTGAAAGAGCTGCCATCGCCACGCCCTCGCTGAAAGCGATGACATGGTGACGCACCGAAGACGAACGCACCTGGGAAGCCTTCGCACAACTCCGAAATTGGGGTAGTCTGCTTCTTCTCTCCAATCTTCTCGTACTTTTGCTTGTTGGTCGCAGCCCTGAGTCCTTGCCAAGGAAGGCCACCGCGCAGGAAGTACATAAAGACATGACCCAAGGACTCTAAGTCGTCTCTCCGTGATTGTTCACGACCAAGATGAGTGTTGATCGACATGTACCGTGCTGTGCCGGACAGACTCTTACGTTCACGGTAAGGGATGTGAACTTTGGTCTTTGGATCTCGGTAGTGCTTCGCCATGCCGAAATCTGAATAACCCAAAAGTCAGGCCAGCAAGTCCAAGTGAAGTACAACGTGCAACGATATCTGGCAAGAATACTGATCACAGTAGTAGTAGGATCAAGATAAATGTAACACCGTGGGGAATTTGGGGGATGGCATCTCTAAATATGCAAGAAATGTACGTACCAATTATATGAATAATGTTGGCTGTTTTCGTGCTCGGGACGCCAACGAGGAAGTTATCGGGCTTGATATCTCGATAAATGAGTGACTTGTCGTGGACCGACTGAATGCGGCTGATCTAAAACATGATTAGTCCAGCGGTAAATGTGCGTGCAAGAAATAAGATAAATTGATCACGATCCCATGCCAGAACATGTATGCTTGACACATGCGCGCGCATACATAGAAATATAATACGATGTCGAACTCACCATTTGCTTCGCCGCCATGCATACTGTCTTAATGGTAAACTTGCGTCCACACATGTCGAAGAGGTCCTCAAGATTTGGACCAAGTAGATCAATTACAAGGACATTGTGGAGTCCTTCCTGCCCGAAATGGTGGACTTGAGGAACACCCACTGGACACCAGAACTTGAGCCGCGGACAGAAAGGAGCGGGGGGAATATACGCACATGTGCCGTTGAGCGTTCTATAGGATCGAAACTCATCCCGTAATTGGGGGGCATCGGACTTTCGTGGCTCCTTTGAGAAGCACGGAGATCAAAAAGCTGTCTCCTCGGGAAGACAGTAACTTACGAATTTGATAGCAACGGGTTGGCTTGTGAGAAGTTTCGAGCCTATGAAGACGAGCGGTTAAGTTCAAGACGAATTATCACGAGACAAGAGTAAGATAGAGTGGAAGGGTTCTGTCGATAGCACATCAACGACGCTAAGTTTACGACCATCTAGTATAGCTTAGGAGGACTACTGCGTCTCCACGGCCACGGGACAGTCATCTCCACGCTGGGAAATTGAAGCGCCTGATAATTTGGGTGGCTCCCACCACTCGTACACAACCAATCGATTATCGAGTACTTCTGAAAAAGTAGACAACGATGTGTTAGCTTGAATAGACTTACCTTCGAATACGACGCCGAAGGAACCCTCTCCGATTTTCTTGCCAACGCGGAAATGATTACCAACGATGCCATTCGAAGAGGTGGACTGAGAGTGATGCCCCGAGGATGAGGCTACAACGTGAGGGGTCGTCATTTAGGTTTGAAGGGAAAAGGTTTGAAGGACACCAGTCCGAGGAGGGTTGAAGGAGAGGATGCGGGATGGACTGGTGCTGAGCGAAGAGAGCGCCTACTCTGGCTGTGAAAATAAGGAGAAAGAGTGTCCCAACAGCGGACTTTGAATTGCATTGCTGCTGGATGGCAGACACGTTCCTACCGACGCCCACAACAGCGTGGACACTCTTCCCTGCTCCCCACTCATCGACATCCTCGACGTCGTACTTAGTTCTCTGATTCTGTGGTCCTGAATCTCAGTTGTGATTTACTTTTTTACTTCCGGTAGTGATTTGGATTAAGCACAGCCTGGGTTCTCACAGCTAGACGAGCGTGTCGCAGTCGCAGTACGCAGTGCACAGTACCGCAGGGAGCCTTCAAAGCTGGCTGCCACCCACGTGGTGAGTCGGTCTAGCCACACCCGAGGCTCCCGGGGATAGTCGGGGTCCGACGAGAATGGAGTGACTGCTGACTGACACTGTTCGCACGTGACGTGGCTAATCACAAGTGGACAAACACTCCTCGGGGATGACAGTGGCTGTCAGCTCATGTCTGGAAGACGAGAATCTGGTGCGCAGCAGCCGTGAGCGGCCAGACACCCTCAATCGCTGCATCCTCCACATCAGCTTCTTTCCTCTGCAGGATAAAATTATGCACGACCGTCTTGGTGGAATCCACCACTCGACAGACCAAAAACATCCCGAGCTTCGCTCCAAGGTAGAACATATCGTACTCCATCTGCGCGACGCTCGAACTCTGCGCATTCACATGGAGCGAAGGTGGCGTTAATAGTGTGGTCGCTATGTCGAGACGGGTCCGTTTGCTGCCAGAGGCTGTGGTCCGAGATTCTCGAGCATTAATTGCCTCCTCGAGGTACTTATAACGGAAGCAAGACCCACAAAAGCAATTGGGAGAGGCTGCCAATACGGACGAGGACCTCTCGCTGATATTTTGAACAATGTGGTGAACACGGTATGCGAACGAAGCGTTGCTAGCGTATGCGGAAGCAAGGCTTGCCCTGTCTGATTCGTAGGTTTGGACATATCTGTCAACAGGCCCGAGGCATCAGGCCAATGTAAACAAGCAATCTGCCCAGTTGCCTACCGGCGAAGATAGTCCAAAGTCATTTCCGACATCTCCTCCTCCGCAGCGGATGGCGAATCAGGAGCGATCGACTGGTCACAGGCCTTACTAGCAGGCCTCGAAGGGAGGCCAGTTCCGCTATGTTGAAACGAGATATCGGGCAATAAAGGTACGCGGTCTGATGCACTGGATACGCGATCGCGTGATGGAGAGTGACTTTCGCGTTCTGATTCCCTGGAGAGCCTTGGTTTTTTAGGACAGGGGGAGGAGGAACCCGGTCCGCTTGGTGGTGCGTCGACGGGGATCAGTTGGGAGGGATTGTTTCGACGCCTCGACGACGGCCGTGGCGGAGCTGGCAATCTTTTCTTCGACGGCAGTTCTGGATTAGGAGTGTCACCGGGACTGGGGGGAGACACTGTAGGGCATTCTTGGGTGGAGGATTGCAGAGGGGAGTCTTTGTGAATAGGGAGCCGATGCCATTGTGCGTTAGACCTGTGGGTAAGCATAATTATAGCAGCGAGGTCCTGTGGGTCAGGCTTGAGGGTATCTGACCAAACAGGGACGTGGCTCCTCCTGCGAGGCGTTCAGGAATGGGGAACCGAGAGACACTGTAGCATACCAGTCGATAACCAAGCCGTCGTCCCTAGATAAAAGATCAGGAGAGAGAAAAAGAAATACACTTTTCTCTTCAGAACTGACCTGAACAGCTTCCTCTCTGGGACGAGGTTTAATGCCTCCAGCTCCTTGACGCACCTTTCTACCCATTTAGATCGATTTTGTTTGTGATCAGTGCAAGATGGAAGACAGTCGTTAGGAACGGGAGTGAACCGCTTTGTCCCAGAAGTGACCAGTCTCTTTTCAGCACACGGGGGAGATGGGCTTCGCTCGTCCTTGACTTGGGTCGATGGAGATGGCGGATGGCACGAGGTTAGGTCGGGCTCGTCTACCTCAGCGCGAGTGCGCTTGGATGGTCTCGAAAGTGGTCCAGGCCTTACCATCATGTCAAGAGGTTGCAGTGAAGATGTAATCCACGCGTGGGAATCTTTCAGTAGCCCCTAATACAAATGCACTGATGCTAAGCTCTCTCGCTGAACTCAATGGCGTCCAACGCAGCCTCTTGCCTGAATGCGTCATTCTTCACGCCGCGAGTCTCCTCTTGTCCTGGCAAGTAGGTCCTCTGCTTCGTCTTTGCGCAACGTCATCAAGCTTTGCCGCAACGGTCAAACATTGCACATACCCTTGCTGACACAACCCGTCTGAAGATTGAACGCGCTGCGGCTGCGTCCTCTTCCTCTGAGTTCATGCCGGTCGGGGAGTTACCTGCACCGCTGGCGCCGAGAAGGATGTCTGCCGTCTCATCGCGGTACACTGCTGCGTCCACGGCGGTGTCATCTGTGGTGTTGTAAGAGGTGTCGGGACTGTCGCGGTACCTTGTGACATGGCGGGGTCATTAGTGGTTTGGAAAGGTTGGTGCGCGTGGACATGATTGTGACGAGTGGTGGTAAGTAACGAGTGGAAGTGGGAGCGCCCATGCTCAAGCTGATTGGACGAGTGTCATCATAGGATATTGCCTCGACATCATGTTATAAGTGAGTGTCTTTGTGATGCAGCCAAGTAGCAGTCACAATCACACCAGTCACAACATTGACATGTCACATGTCATGTTCAAGCTTGAAAGCTTGATGCATCATGCATCATGTGGCACGTCAATCAACTGATTAAAACCACTGCTGTAATCCGAGTCCCGCTGATTCGCAGGCTCAGTTGCAACTTCTTTGCGCACCGCAGCTATAACGCCCGCTAATGGTGCCTGACAAGTGATAGGCACGCGAGATATGATGCAGAGTTGTAGCGTGTTGTCCAAGTGTTGCTCCATCCGGGAGTGCCATCAATCGGTATCGGCCCACGAACGTTGCCGCTCGCTAGCCAATGGTTGCTGTTTATGCTAATACTCCCACATTAGCCCAAAGGGGACGTATAAGAACTTCCCCATTGATGCTGGATTAGCGCTGGTCTCTGTCCCTGCTCCCATCCACCAACATGTCCGAGCCTAAAGGGCTGTCCAGAGTCTCTCTCATTTTTGCGTATGTTTCCTTCTGTTTCTCCCACCCAATTCACTCACGTCTTCAAACAGTTGCGGAACCGCCTTGTTTTCTGATGGTACCTGCATCACTCTTTGTCATGCGTCGTTTGCACTCAGATCTTTCATCTCCAGGCTATTCCAACAATGTTATCGGGATGGGTATGTCCAACCCACCTTGCATCATGTTCGCTATCTCAACATCAAATCCATGCCAATAGTCAATACAAGTAAGACACTGGCTCATCCATCCTCCTTTCTGGTTCTCATCTCCCTTGCAGTCTTGATCACCATCTACGGTGCCGAGGCATTGGATGCGCATAATTACAGTAGCACTCTCACCAGTATCACATTTGCAGGTCCTGTCTTCTTTACCTTTCGTTTCTCTCAACATTCTGAATGTCATCACTAGGCACGTTGGTGGGTATGTTGACCTTCGGCTGGATATCCGACAAGGTCGGTCGTAAAGTTGGCATGGTGAGGGTCACTCAGAAACCACGGTCACGCTCAATTCACACACACTAGATGACCGCATCTGGTATCGTTGCTGTTTTCGCCGGCTTATCCGCTGCTTCCTCGGGAGCGCATGGCAGTTTCGGTGGATTGATTGCCATGCTCTCTGCTTGCCGGTAAATCGGTTCATTGACAACTACTGCACCATCCCACGACTGCAATGCACAGTTTCTTAATAGGTATTGGAATCGGCGCAGAATACCCCTGCGGTTCGGTCTCTGCTTCGGAACAAACAGAAGAAGAGGGCATTGCAAAGAATGCTCAGCATCGATGGTTGGCACTCGCAACTAGTATGTACTCCCCAGCTCCAGCCTCACTGTACCGCGGATCTAGACAATATCACAGACACCATGATTGACTTCGGTTTTGTAATTGGCGCCTTTGTGCCTTTGGTTTTGTATTGGATGTGGGTTGTGTCGTCACCGCAGTGAGAACTCGATCACATTTCTTCTTTATAGCTTTGGGGCCGATCACCTCCGAGCTGTATGGCGTCTTTCTCTCGGTCTAGGCGTTGTTCCTGCTGTCGCTGTCTTTTTATGGCGTCTACGCATGGAAGAGCCACCAAGTTACAAAAGGAACTCAATGAAATCCGTGAAGATCCCCTACCATCTAGTCATCAAGCGGTATTGGAAAGGGCTGCTCGGGATCTCGTTGGCTTGGTAAGTTGACGAACCTGTCCGGGATCCAGTTATCTTACATTGACGGGTGCGATATAGGTTCATCTATGACTTCATTACGTATGTACACTCGATTTAATCCTTCACTGCGATCGTAACGCGCAGGTATACAGGTATCCAGTGAGATTGTCTTGTGGTTTCTACTTCATTCCGCCTGATCTATATGCAGTTTGGCCTTTACTCTTCAACAATTACTGACGCGTAAGCGGAGCTCGGCCTTTGCCGGATAATGGGTGATACTGATTCTGTACAGCGTTATTGGAAAATCCTCTTCTTTGGGCGTCGTGTTTGGATGGAGTGTTGTTATCAAGTACGCTTTCTTTCTCGTCCCACACTGCATTACTAATTCCTCTCATTAGTCTTTTCTACATTCCAGGTTCGTTGCATGGCGTGAACCCTAGCTTACCATATTAACAACAAATATTCCAGGAACTGTCATCGGCGCATTCGTCGTCGACTACTTGGGGCCTAAGAAGACGATGGTAAGGCTGCCGCGAGTCGTGATCGCATGACCGTGAAATTCATGACACACTGTTAGATCTCCGGTTTACTTGCTCAGGCGGTCATTGGCTTCATCATGAGTGGTCTGTACACTCGGATATCGCAACACATCGGTGCTTTTGCGGTGAGTCGTGAATTGCATAATAAAGTAAAACGGACTTATCTTAATTCCGATCATAGGTCGTATACGGTATCTTCCTGAGTTTCGGAGAATTTGGTAAGAAACGTTCTTATGCTGTCGTTCAGGTAGATTTATCATACATGTAGGCCCTGGGAATTGTCTGGGCATCCTTGCTTCCAAGACCTCACCGACCGCAGTTCGTGGCCAGTACTACGGTGTCGCGGCCGCTGTTGGAAAAGTCGGTGCATTTGTCGGTACATATTGTATGTGGGATACGATGTCAGTGGGTTCGGCGATGATTGACTAATCTCATCTCGGTGGATAGGCTGGAAGTCGATTGTCTCTGGTGAGTATTCGTGAATTCGGTCGATATCGTGCTCAAATGCAGCACAGATTTTGGCGGATCCAGCTCGATCAATGGCACTACGGGTCCCTTCTGGATTGCTAGCGGACTCGCCATCCTTAGCGCCATAGTTGTATTCCTCCTCGTCAAGCCTCTCAGTCATGATGGCATGGCTGCGGAAGATGAGGCGGTATGTGTCTCGTATTTCTTCCAAATGGGTTATTGTGACATTTGATCTACAGTTCCGCTTGTACTTGGAGGAGAACGGGTTCGACACTTCTCAGATGGGCATGCGTGACGATACCTCGTCCGATTACTCTCGCGATGAGAAAAACGATCGGAAGGTGGAAGCGTAATGACGGGTCCCGATCGTGATATGTGCTTTTCTTGCCATAATTTTTGACGAAATGATAACGATTTCTGCTGATGTTGTTCCGCCCGACGCATTTGTATGTTGCAAACATTCTCAATGTACAGTCGGACCGAGTCCCCGTCTGGTCAGCCTTTGATGCGACAAACATCTGCGCAACGGATGGCCGATTTGTTGGAAGGGTCAAGCTACAGATTTTCCCTCCACGCAGGGAGTCGGGCGTTTCCATCATCCCCCACTCATTTTATCCTCGTTAGCGAGGAGTGATCAGACTAATTCGAGCCGGAGCCGCAGTTTGGTGATCACCAGCTAGCACAAGCCGGTTGTTTCAGGTCCCGGTACATATATGACATCATTCTATCACTGACAAGAAGAGTTCAACCCACAAAATGGGATGAAAATCGTCTGCGACCCTGGAGTACTAGTCGTAGTAAGTCACTTTGACCTGCGTTACGCTGAAGAAGGACAAAATCACCATACGGCGTATCGGTCCACAACCTTCCGAAGGGCAGAATAAACATGCGCTCCTTTGAGTTGGCACGTTCCACCCGGGCCATGACGAGTGGCGCTGGTCAATTGCCAAGCTGCGAACCATCGTCTAGGTAACGGCCCTACACCCATCATGCATCATGTGTACTCGATATCTGATTGCCAGCTAGCTGTCGTCGCGATGAAGTTCCGGTTGTTGTTGCGTCAGACTTCCAGGTGAATCCGACTTTCCATCCATGTAGATTTACTTAGTAAACGGTTCGGCGCAGAGCGAACCTGAAGTTTCTGCCAGTGGTTGTGTTCTCCCCTCTCTCGGATTCTTACTATGACGAGTACAAATGGGTATGCTGATGACTCGGAGGAGATCCCGCTTCCCCAGGCAAAGTCCAAAACACATCTGCCATGGACTCGGAGTCAGATCGGTCTCGTCTTTGTCGCCTTGATTACCGGACCCATCTCGCCTGTATATATCTTTCCTTTTATCAATCAGGTCGGTCAACAGTTGTTCCTATCCCCTGCAATATCTGCAGACTGACCGCGGTCTGCTTCCATCACAAAAAAAGCGCATCGGCGAGCTCGGCACTACGAGGGGATGAACGCAAGTTCGGTTGTCATGCAGGCATGATCGTGGGCGTGCATACAGATATGGATATGCTGTCATACTCATTGTTGCGCAGGAGTCCCTCTTTTTTTTTTGTCATGCAGGGACTCACGACGTGGCAATGGAGCCGGTTATCCGATTTTATCGGTCGCCGACCCGTCATTTGACTTGGACTGCTCGGTCTCAGTGCGTCCAACTTTGCCCTTGGCTTTTCGCGGACACTAGGCACGCTCGTCATCAGGTAGTAATGACATCAACCCCTTGCCCGAAAGTCGAGCTGAAGGAGTGCCCAAGTCGATGTATCCGAGTCGCTGGCACCCTCAATGGCAACATTGGGGTGATAAAGAGTATGCTTGGTGATCTAATTGATCATACTAATATGACTCGGGTTGTTAGCTACCACCCATTTATTTCATCGGGACTACCATCGCGTGCGTTTTGGCATATATAATCGGTGTGGTGAATCTGTGAGGCTTACGCCACACCGTAGTCCACTTTACTTGCCCAGAATTCACCCTGAAAGATGTGCGGCAACCGCTCTTGCGACTTCGCAAATGCACCCCTCCCGTCCTTGGTATCGAGGTGTTTCACCTTGCTGGCGTTTTCGGTTTGTGCGGTATTTATGAAAGAGGTAGGGCATTTAAAGTGCTTCAGACTAACTATCGAAAAAGCCTCGATCACAGAGACTTAAAGCTGGGGGACCTCCAGATTGGCAACTACGAACGACGCACGACCCATTCCGATGTTGACCCTGCTGAAAACCTACACCGTGGTGATACCCATCATCAACTGTGGAATGCTGGCACTCATAGAAATCAGCTCCGTTGTCCTTCTGCCCTTGTTTTGTTCGTCACTGGTTGAAATTGGTGCCTCAGATTCCCGCCACCTATCATCAGCACTTTGGGCAACATCTGGAATCCTGAATGGAATCGTACAGGGATTATTTGCCGCAAAGATCATAGAAAGGGTTGGCATCAACAAAGGGTTTTGTCGGGCCGTCCTTTACTTTTGCCCTCTCATCCTGCTTTTCCCCATGAGTGCTGTTGTTATAGTATAGGGTAAAGTTGGACCTATCGTTAAGTGCGTCTGTTCAGTCCGGTCCCTGGAAAAAATCGATGATCCAACCTTTGAACGTGCGCAAAAGCGGTTCCCAACAGACTCTGGGCTCAGTGAACGGCTCAGTCAAGGCCTCACGTCAATCGTGCCTGACGACCTCGTTATTCGCCTTTTCCAAGGAGTACAATGGTCTTGGGGGAAACTTGGTGTATGTCATTATGACCATTCTCACCACGATCTTGGTCGCGTTGTCGCGGCGTATGCCAGACTTGAAAGCCAGGGAGTAGGTATATCTAGCAGGAATTCAATTGGAGACGTACAGGCAGCGAAGTAGGCTCACTAAAGGTGGGCTAAGACATGTACAATAGTAGGCCTGGGTGGTAGCACAAAGTTAAACCTCGCATATCGTGCAGAATACACTGACGTGTGTTTTTGAAGTTGTTCAGGCTGAGGACTGCTTTACACCGCGGCGTGCCGAACAAATTCAAGCAATGTGATAATTTCAAGACGCTGAAAGGTCACATAGTATCCCTGTGCGCAACTTACATCTTCAAGTTGAAGAATCGATTTCAGGAGTTACTAGGTTTGCCGCCGTGCGTACTAGCGGCTCGACTCTGAGTCCAAGTGTAGCCAGGTGGGGGTTTAATACGACAATCTTGCGCTAGTCATTACCGTCCAGTTCATTACACAGCGATGGTTCTGCCCACACATGAAACAATTCAGAGGCCATCCTTGCCATTTCCGGATGTGATGTACACGGATCTAACGCCGAACGAACGGTTGTACTTACACACTCGTCAGTAGTACAATCTCGTGTTGGTGATTTACTAATTATCCTTCAAGTTATAAGGCCAGCTCGTCCTCTTCTATAGTCCATCCAGCTAACGATTCATTGTATACAAATCAATTGTACAGCTCAGCGAAGCCTACGTGAGATCGAGGAAAACACCCGAATAAATACTGCGGTAAAGAAAAAAAAACATCACTAGCGTAGAAGAACGAAGACGAACGAAGATCGAAGAAAATGCCTGGGTCCAAGTCCGCTCGCAATGTCTATCTCGCACCGAGCCAATGCATGGCGGCCTTCCAAACGACGAACGGTATCGGGAGTATGAAACCGGATGGTGGGTCTTTCTTGAGATTCCGTTCTTGAGCTGCAGCTCTTACGGCCTCCACTTCCCGTCGAGCTTTTGCGAGTTCTTCTTGCAGCTGGCCGTTCTTCTGACGTTCTATGACCTCTCGTTCCGCTGCCTCTGCCTGCAGCCGTCTCCGATAATCTTCGGCCTCAGTGACGCGTCTGTGAAGCTCCGCTACTTCCCCCTCCAGCTTGTTCTTGCGCTCGTGTTCTTCTGCCAACCTAGCTTTCTCTTGAGCCTCGAACGCCAACGCTCGAGAGAGTTCTGCGGCACGCTTTGCCTCAGACACTCGACGTTCCTTTTCGGCTAGCTCTTCCTCCATCGCCTTGCGAACGTTGGCAACTTCTTCCTCGAGCTGATTTTTGAAAGCTTCTTCCCGCAGCTTAGCTTGTTGGCGCTCTTCCTCGAGCCTCGCTAGAGCGGCTTCTCGAGTCTTCCTCGCCGCGTCTGCCTCGCTCTCTTTCCGGGCCAGGCCCGCGTCAGTAGCCGCGTCCTTCTCTTTACGATGGCGTGCGAGCTCCTCCTGGAGGCTCTGCCTACGCTGCTCTTCCTCACGTATCCTGAGTCGATACTGTTCCTCCAGCTGTCGGATACGGTCCTGTTCTGCTTTCCGTAGGGCTTGTGCCTCTTGTTCTTTCTTGGCGTGAGCTTCCTCCAAGGTCCGACGCACGCGTTCTGTTTCCTCCAGGATGTGTTTCTGATATCTCTCCTTCTCCTGCTGCAGAGCCTCGTTCTGTTGTTCGAGGAGGAGGGCGTGAGCTTCCGCTTCTGCTTGACTTGCGGCGGCGGCCTCGCGGTCGCGACGCTCTTGCTCAGCGGCAGCTCTCTCCATCTCTTGTCGAGCTTCCGCAATCTCGGCCTGCAAGCGAGCTCTTTCGCGTTCCTCCTCCAGCTGTCTGGCTTTTTCTTCTTCCTCCCTGACTTTTGCCTGACGTTGGAGTTCTGCTTCGAGCGCAAGAGCCCGTTCGCGCTCTACCCTGATCTTCTCCGCTTGATCAGCCTCAGCCTGTTTTTTCTCGGCTTCTGCACGTAGCATCTCTTGCTGCAGGGAGCGCAGGTGTTCCTGGTGCCGCGCTTCGGCGAGCTCTCGGGCCTTACGCTCTTCTTCAAGTAAACGAGCCTTTCGCTCTTCCGCCTCCTTCTTCTCGTTCTGTAGTTCCGTTTCGCGTCGTGCATGTTCGACCTGCGATGTCTCCACTTCTTTGCGGGCATGGCGGACCTGTTCCTGCAGTCCCGCGAGCTCTTGCACACGACGACGATTTTCATCCTCCATTTCCGCGATCTTAGATTCGAGTCGCACTTTCTCCGCGATGAAGTCTGCCGCCATACGCTTTGAATCGCGCTGTATGCGCTCGATCTCCTCCCGCTTTCTGTCGACTTCTTCCTGGAGCTCCGACTTGGTCTCCTCGTCCTTGGCGCGCATCGCAACATCCATCTCCTGGCGAAGCTTCTTGAGCTCCTCATCGTGACGATCAGCCTGTTCCTTCAAGGCGCGGGTGAGCTCGGCTCCGGCGGCGGTATGAGCCAGATCCTTGCGCTCGTTCACGATCTCATGCTGGATGAGGAGTGTAGCAGCTTGGTTATTGATCAAATGACGAAGGACGGATAGGGCAGACGGCTGGGTGCCGTTGTGGCGGAGTAGTCGCGCGCCCTTTTCGAGGACGGGCTTGAAGAACTTGTCGTTGTTAGCAAGCTCTTGCTCGCGTGCTTCACCGATCTTGGGGTCGACATTTGACCACATGGTGGTCACGATGAGGACGTTGCGGAGGGTGTTATCTCCGCACAGCTCGCGAAAGATACGGAAGTTGCGCTTCGATGTGCCGCCCATCCTGACATCGGAGATCCGATGCATGTAGATGATACCAGCGAGCTTGGCGCCTTGCTCATAACTGTGTACGCGAGTCATTTGTATGTGTCCTAATGTAGGGAAGACGGGACTTACGTGTTGGACAGATAGGCGGCGATGGACGAGAGAATGTCCGTGTCGCTACGTGACGTGTCGTCGAATCCAGGCGTGTCAATCAAGGTGACGATGCGCCCGTTGAGGAGAAACGGTCTGGACGTGCGTACGTCGGACGTACAGCTCTCCAGGCCACGACCGACGGGCAAGTTGGACCCGCTGGCGAGATTGATAAACTGTGGAAAGCGATGATCAGTACGTGTTGACGCGTCGCGTCGTGCTCGGGACTGCGTACTGTCGATTTGCCACTTCCAGTGGCTCCCATGACGCTGTGAATGCCGTGTTAGAGAACGACGAGGTGGACGGTGGAACCAGGGATCGTACGCAATTCTGATCTCTTTTCCGCGAGCAGCCATTCCGATACAAGTGACTCGAGGAAAGGGGGGAAAGGGTTGTAGGGTTATGGGGCAGAGAACGAGCGAGTTCGGACTGTACGACCGTCAAGGGTACGCTTATATCCCCCACAAGGACCTACACCACGCACCCTGTTCACATTGCTTGATGACGCCGGTCGAAGGACACATGTTTACGGGTTCTTGGTGGCACCCTCTCCAAGGACGAGACGCGAAAACACCTGGCTGATCGGTTATTAAACGGCCACGATGATTCCTGCTGCTCTGGGTGCAACCCCTGGACATACGGGGACTTCGCGGAGCGCCACAAGGAATTGGGGCATCGTTACTACCACCAATACCCCGTCGAGACCCGCGCTCTAGCCTGCTGTTGGCAAACATAGCATTAATGGTCACGGTGGAGCCTAGCATGTGGTCCTGCACATCTAGATCCCGACCCAACGATGCTCAACGTTCAACGTCCATTAGCATACTACACGAAAGGAGCTAAAGAAGACCATGGGAACGTGATGAGCCAGCTCGTAAATACTACATAACGTGCGCGGCTGAGCGAATCACCCTTCCTTCACCTGCAGTATCTCCTCAATCCTGCGTAGTTCAGTCTGATAGTCAGACGCAAGCCGAGCTGCCTGGCTCTGCGCCTTCTCCAACTCGGCTTCCACCTTGCGCACCTCGTCCTGCAGCTCTCTCCGTGTTTCCTCGTCCTGGCTTCGCTCGGCGTCAGCCATCTCCTCCTCGAGAGCTTCGAGCTCCTTCTGATGCCGCGCGGCGAGTTCCGACATCTCTTTATCAAGCTGCTTATATGCGGCCGTCTGGGTGATATCCATGCCTTCTCCCAACTCCCGCTGGATTTGGAGCACCACGGGTTCTTTATCGATCAAGTTCTGGAGGATTTGGTGAGCAGACTGTTTCGTGTGATCGTGCCGCAGCATCTTTGCCCGCTGATCAAGGATTGGCTTGAAGAAGATGTCCTTGGTAGCGAGTTCCCGCTCTCGGTCATTTCCATCTTCCGCAGTGACTGTGCCCCACATATTAGTGACGATGATCACGTTGGGGTAAGCTTCTTCGCCGCAGAGTTCCTGGAACATTCTGAAATCACGCCGAGCCGAACCCCCGACCCTCAAGTCGGAGATCCTGTGCATATAGATGACACCGGCAAGGCGTGCACCTTGCTTGTTGCTGTGGAATGCGTTAGTCGGTGGAGGGTATGACTTTGGACGCAGGCATACGTGGTGACCAGGTACGCAGCGATGAGCTTCAAGACGTCGGTGTCTGTCAAGTTCGTATCGTCGAATCCAGGGGTATCAATCAAGACGACTTGTTGGCGGCCCACGTGAAAGGGCGTTGACGTCTGTACTTCATCGGTGCAACTTTCCAAGCTAGAACCTTCTCGAAGGTTAGACCCCGACGCGAGGTTGATGAACTGGGGTCGGGTCGTGAGCAGAGGATGCTCATCGCAATCAACCGAGGGACAAACCGTCGTCTTTCCACTACCAGTGGATCCCATAATCCTGATGTGACTGATAAGCAAGCGAAAGGGACGACTGCAAGAACAACGTACACAATGTAGATGGTTTCACGGACTGGTGGTGCAACTATGGGAGAGTGTGGAAGCTTTGGCTCCTCGTCGGCAAACTTGTCGAGTTGCCTGCGTCTGGTGCACGCCAAGATTTGACCCATTGTTGGTAAGTTGTGAGGGAGGAATGTGAACTCTGGCGAGCGAGATATCCGGGACGGAACTGACGTTTCATACAGCACACGTGTTGGCAATGTTGTATCACATCGGGTCACGCGATGGATTCGCCTTGCGTTGAGGGGGTGCTCAGAAGCGATGCGGCTTCCATTTTCTGGTCCTTGTTGCTGTGATTCTGTAATTCATGTTGGTTGGCGGCAAACACGCGTTTGTACCGTGGATGGACAAGTGTCAGCATGGGAGCAAAATAGACTCGAGGAATGCGACTCTTGGCGAGGTTCGGAACTGAACGGGAACAGCTTAGGAGGCTTTATTTACTATCGTTCGAGAAAGCGAGGAAGACGCCTGGGAAGAAGACAAGGTTAGACTCGCTGATAAGAGCATAGAAAATTCCAAACGTCGTTCCCGGCAGAAAGATCGCTAAGAATATGTGGCCTCTGCGGTTTCGAGAAACTCGGAATTCGAGCGAGGGTGGACGAGACAGCGAGGTGGATCATCGATGAGTCATTTATCGCGCCGAGTCTGTAAATGAACTCTCCCAGCTCGCCGCGTGTTTCACCTTTTCTGCCTCTCTCACCCAGCGAGAGTACTTACTCCTGCGAACACTCTGGACGTTCAGTCGTCGACGTTGAGCTCGCCAATGGTAAACGGACCATTGTCGATGGCGTGTGATCCGCTCCGAAAAAAAAAGTGGCCTGATGTTTGACAACGACACCACTCGAGTTATAAAAATTAGTTTGGGTCATTGCTTCATCGTTCTCTCCTTGTCTGGGTCCCGTCCTGCCCCCCATGGACCTCGTTCTACACATCGCCGACGAGTATTTCTTCGACAGTGTATGGGCTCGTCTCGTCCCCCTCAACGACCCCCTTGCCGACGACCACTCCTTCCTCGCCGGCAACACATCAACCATAGTCACTCAACCGCAGTCCGCATGGCCAAGAGATCACATTCCCAGACAGCTACTCTCGCTGATTGTGGTCACCCTGGTTGGCATCCACCTCCTTTACTTCATTTTCGCGGGTCTTTCCTTCCGACTCATATTCAACCACGACATGATGCGACATCCACGCTTCCTCAAAAACCAGATCAGAGCCGAGATTTTATCCAGTCTGAAAGCGTTTCCTGGAATGACGCTGTTGACGCTCCCTTGGTTCCAAGCCGAGGTCATGGGGTACTCCAAACTGTATGACGACGTGTCCGAGTATGGATGGTTTTACCTCGTCTTCTCAGTCCCCTTGTATGCGTTATTTTTATCGTTTTTACTCATGCTCACATACGATATGCTCAGCTTTTTGTTCTTTACTGACTATCTCGTATATTGGGTCCACCGCACCCTGCATCATCCCATGTTATACAAAACCTTCCATAAGCCTCACCACAAATGGATCAGTACGTGGCATCGGTTCTTTCGTTTTCCCATCTGTTGACATGTTTCACCTCAAGTACCGACCCCTTTTGCATCCCATGCATTCCATCCTGTGGACGGATACCTCCAGTCCGTGCCGTACCATCTCTTCATATTCCTGTTCCCCCTTCACCGATGCTTGTACTTGGGTCTCTTTGTGTTCGTCAACTTTTGGAGCATATTGGTATGATGCCTTTTCTGTACTTGAGACGTTTCATCTAACGTATCTGTCTGGATAGATTCATGATTCCGATATGATTACCGGTCATCCGCTTGAACACGTCATCAACGGTCCCGCACACCACACGCTGCATCATCTTTATTTCACGGTTAATTACGGTCAGGTACCCACGCGCCCCCCGATAGCGAAACTAAGCCGCTAATCTCCTATCAACAGTATTTCACGTGGGCAGATCGTGCGGGTGGCTCGTATCGCCAGCCAGAATCACACCTTGACCCATCCTTGGAGATTCCAAAGGAAAAGATGCTATGAGCTTGAGTTTCACGCATTGCATCACACATAGACTGATTTCAAGTACATATATCTACTCGAAGCTACTAATTTGTGATGACTTACATGTACATTCGCTTGAATACACAGTCGAGGGACGTCAAGCCTGTAATTGGGGCTTGACGCGGACAACTCACCTCCAATTATAAAGCGTGTGCGACCCATTGTGAATCCGGCCTGTGGCAACGCCCATCGACGTTGGAGAGAATGGTGAGCGTGGTGGGGTGCTGTGAATGACGTCATGGATGGCACCAAGGATGTCCACTTGGCTAGGAGCCAACACGCTCACATCAAATGAGCATTGAAACATGTTCACAACACAGCACAGAACCATTCTGCCTAGGCACGACGACGGCGACCTTGGACCGTGTGCGAGACGATGGGACGGCACTCAAACAACGAGGATTTGGCGAGGACGACGGTGGCAAGGCAGGCGGTGCCAGGATCGTATAATCGACGTCGCTGACATTGAGGGCGCCGAGTGTGGCACAGGCTGTGTGCTCCAGGCGAGGGTGTGTGAACGACGAGGACGAGCATGCGTTGAGATGGCGATACTGAAACATGCGGCAGCAACGTGAACTGAGGTCCTTGAATGACGATGAGGAGGTTGCCTCGAGTGGCGTGAGAAGTACGCGAGTATTGTCTCCTAGACTCATACTACGACCATGTCTTTCTTCGGCTCAGCGGCCACGCCCACCACGACCGCTGCCGCGGCCGACAAGGACATCGAGGTCCCAGAGCCTCCGTCAGACTCCATATCCTCCCTTGCATTTTCCTCTGCTGCAGATTATCTCGCCGTGGGCAGTTGGGACAACAATGTAGCTTGCATTTTCTTCATATCTCGCCCTCACATTGACGCGTGTTCCAGGTCCGTCTGTACGAGGTCGGCGCAGGGGGCCAGACACAGGGCAAGGCCATGTACGGCCATCAGGGACCAGTACTCAGTGTCTGCTGGAACAAGGTGGGTCCCATGTCACACCCATCATTCGAAATCATCTCAGTCACCCTAAAGGACGGGAATAAAGTCATATCGGGCGGTGCAGACAACGCAGCACGCGTGTTCGACATCACAAACGGACAAACAACACAAGTCGCGCAGCATGATGCGCCAATAAAAGTCGTCAAGTGGATAGATACACCACAAGGCGGCATTCTAGCCACCGGCAGCTGGGACAAGACACTCAAGGTCTGACCACGCCACCATTTATCGTGAACTTGGCGCGTTAACTTGTTGCTCAGTACTGGGACCTCCGTTCTGCCAGTCCAGTTGCCACAGTGCAATTACCAGAGCGTTGCTACACCATGGATGTCCAGTATCCTCTTCTGGTCGTTGGCACTGCGGAGCGTCATATTCAAATATACAATTTGACAAATCCATCCACACCATACAAGGTCGGTCTATGATGTCACACTTTCAATTGCACCCGTTCACGTCGCCGTATTCAGACCATAACATCGCCCTTGAAGTGGCAAACCCGTGTAGTGACCTGCTTCACCAACTCCACGAGTAGCGGTTTTGCAGTCGGCAGTATCGAAGGTCGTGTAGCAATACAGTACGTCCCTCCCAGGTAGACTTATCGCGTGGCCAACTCATCGTTTATGCAGATACGTCGAGGACAAGGACAGCACGTGAGGCTATTTCGGAACCATTAACGATAAGGCCCTGACGTTCGTGGTAGTAATAATTTCTCTTTTAAATGTCACCGCAGAGATCAGACCCCAAACGCAAAAGATCAATCATTGGTGTATGCTGTGAACGACATCACGTTCCACCCTGTTCACGGAACCTTCTCTACCTGCGGTGCGCTTCACTTACTCACGTTGCAACGTGTTTTCACTCATGCTTGTATGAACAGGCTCCGATGGAACCATTCATTTTTGGGATAAGGATGCGCGTACGCGGCTAAAGAGTGCGTTCTAATATACACCCTATTGGGACCGGTTCTCATTTGTGTCACGCAGCGTTTGAAGCCGCCCCTGGTCCTATCAGCGCCACGACGTTCAACCGCAACGGTACAATCTTTGCTTATGCTGTCTCCTACGATTGGTCAAAGGGACACAGTGGAATGACCCCGGGTCATCCAAACAAGCTCATGTTGCATGCATGCAAGGAAGAGGAAGTCAAGAGGCGGCCGAAGAAATAAATGAAATCATAGCATTGTCATTCAGCTTATCTTAGCTCCAAGCTTGTACATTCATACTTACTCGGTCTCTTTGATGATGTTCGATAATACCATCCTACCGCCGACACTTCGCGTCTCTACTTCGTTCTAATGTACATACTTGGGTGTTCATCTTGGTTATTTCCGTTGCTCAGTTGGCTCATTACTATCAGTCCCGCGGTACGTACGGCGTTGAAATGAATTCCTGATGCTCGACCTGTCAGAGCAATACGTGCATGCCAGCAGGGACAGCCATAAAGATGATTCACTACCTAATGCACACAGAAGAACGACAAGAAAATACCATGCATATTCCCGCAAATACTTTGCACTGTTCTCGTCGGCGCGAGACCAAGACCGCACTCATCCCGGCGATTTATCCATTTATTCAACAGCACAAGCAATGAGAATCCAGAAGCACTGTGACGGCCGTCGGAGCCCGTGCCTCTGCTAGCTCTGGTAGCAAAGATTTTGCCTCTGGTGAGTGAACACCAAACTCGTTCCCGCTCTTCTTGGCGACTGACGACCTGGCCGCAAGATAGGTGACTGACTTGCTCCACCGACAATCAGAATGGCGGCGTAGACGAGCGTCTTCTTCCTTGCTCTGTTGGGCTCGCGAACGGACGTTTTGACGGAGAAAACCCAGCCGACGTACCGTTTGCTCTCTAGCAGACGAAAAAAAGGCTCGAGTGACAGTAACCTCGGACGCCGAATGGTTAGCAAGTCTTGCAGCTACGATGTCTTCGTCTTGGTGGTCGAATAGTCCAAATTGTGGTTGCGAGTGGATTAGCCCAACTCTGCGCATCCTGCTCCTGCCGTACTGGGTGACCGCTTCCGCTGTCGACTCCGTGCCACGCATGGTCGTCGTGTCGCGCTGCCTTGGGAGTGGGTGACCAAAGGCGTGACATACTCAGTAGTCGCTTGCCATCACGTCACGAAACGTGAGCACCATCTCATACATGCACCCCTGCAGACAAAACGGCTGACTGCTGGCGTGTTGCAGTTTTAGGACGTCGACACTATTCGTTTGGGAATTCGTGGCGTGCCTGCCGGACAGGGCCTCGGCGACGTTGCCTGCACGGCGAACCCAGCGTTGGTGAATGAGCCGCGTTCAACACGCCATTCTCTTCGGGCGCGAACCAATCTACATAAAACGAGTCCATTTTCAAAAGAGGTCAAGTCGCATGGTCAGGGAAGCCACTTCCGGTCTTCTACTGCCCCACCCGTGCGCGTGGGCCACTGTCCGCTGGAGAAGAGAGGGTAGCAGCTTGATACGTCCGTCTGCGGAATCCGGATCTGCGGAACCCGTCCGAGGGACGGGACATCGTGCATCCATGTGGGACACCTAAATAAATATTCCTGCGCCTTGCTTATGCTTGGCCACATATCTGCTTGTTAGGACGAGCAGCAGCTTGGATCCTATCTTGGCGAGATGCGCGAGGCTTGGATCACCGGGCCCAGCGCTGGGCATCCGGGTTACTACGTATAGCTCCAAGCCCATGCCGCCGATTGCTCTCGGTGAACAATCAACATTTACTCGCCGAAACATCGACGTGGGCTGAATCCCGCCATGATAGATGGGGATGGCGAAGAAGGCTGAACAGAAGAACTTTGTACGATGACCCCAAAATACATACTCGCGAAACGATTCCGGGGGGACAACTTACTACGATGCGGCGTGGTGGAGGCTGAGGCGTCGTGGGGTGTCGAGTGAACCGAGAGCTCATCACAATGGTTGCTATCGTACTTGTAGTATGATCCGAATGCAGAGATATAGATAAAACTAACCTGCTTCTGCAGGGGAAGGTCACCTTGCAATTCCTGGACCCGAAAGGGACAGGTTTCCAGGTTCGAAATGTGTGAGGCCAAAGGACTACTATAACGGGAGATTCCGAGTTGCTCCGGTTACAGGGTGACCCCTTTTTTTGTTTGCGATTGATTGGCACTCCGGCTCCTCTGGTTGGCAAGCGGCCCTACGTCAAAAGCGACTTGTCTTTACTTATCGTATCCTTTGCGCTGCGCATCCATGTGTAGGTTTTTGCACCTACGGGTTTGAGTGTTTTGTGTTCTATCCCGATCGTCCGAGTGCACGCATGTTAGTTGACTGCAACGCGGGCACTGCTACACGTGCTATGCTCAACCAAACATGCTTGCGGGTCCAGGGGTGCCCGTAACGGCCGTGGAATAATCAAGTCACTGCCAAATGGAGACTGGTAATCTGGATCGTCGGGACTCGGCGAAGTTACAGGCTGACCCGGTTCGACCCTGTCAATGTTAGCCGGAAATTTAGTTCAGGATGGGGACTTGAGCTGGCTCGAATTTGGCGTGCCCATCTCAGATTCCTACCATGACGATTCAAAGCCAGGACAGGCGCCCTGACGAGGAGACCCCGCTTCTAGCTCTCCAGGCAAAGTCCAAAACACCTGTGCCATGGAGTCAAATTAGTCTCGTCTTTATCGCCCTGGTTGCCGAACCCATCTCGTCTGCATACATCTTTCCTTTCATTAATCAGGTCCGTCTTCCCGTACCTCGCAATATCTGACGCTCACGCGATGGGGGTTCGTTTGTATTAAAAAAACAGCTCATTGGCGAACTCGGCATTACAGAGGGTGACAATCGCAAGATCGGTTATTACGCAGGTCTCATCGTAAGCCTGCATACATTGACAGCGACGCTACCCTAATCATCGTTGTGTAGGAATCCCTTTTTTTCTTCACTCAAGCACTCACGACGTGGCAATGGTGCCGGTTATCCGATTTCGTTGGTCGCCGTCCCGTCGTTTTAACTGGTCTGCTCGGCCTCACTGTGTCTACCTTTGCCTTTGGCTTATCGCGGACACTGGGCACGCTCATCATCAGGTATGTAAAACCCGAACTCTTGTCCAAATTCGACTGAAGGGATGTCCAAGTCGATGTATCGCTGGCATTCTCAATGGGAATGTTGGGGTGATGAAGAGCATGCTCAGCGATTTGACCGACCACACCAATATGGCTCAGGTCTTTACCCTCGTACCCCCCATTTTTTGCGTCGGGTTTACCATTGCGTGCGTTTGATATTTCTGACTGGCTCAATAAGTGCAATTCACGCTCCTCTGTAGTCCCTTATACGGGGGCGCACTAGTAAAGCCGCAAGAACAATGGCCCCACGTCTTTCAGGGTGAATTTTGGGCAACGTACCCATACTTCCTCCCGTCTTTGGTATCGGGGTGTTGCATCTTGTTGACGTTTTTGGTGTGCGTGATGTCCATGAAGGAGGTACGGCATTCACATGCTTCGAACTGGCTATGAATTACGCGTCTTTCAGTCGTTGCCATCGAAAACGGACAAAAAGTCCCCATCAGATCAGCCAGCAATCGAGAATCCTCCAAATGACCCACCCGTGAATGATGCACTACCCATCCCTATGTTGACCATCGTGAAAACCTACTCCGTGATGTTACCTATCGTCAACTACGGACTACTGGGACTTATAGTCATCGGCTTCTTTGCACTCTTCCCCTTGTTTTGTTCGTCACCCATTGAAATCGGCGGTCTAGGACTCCCGCCACCTATCATCGGTGCATTCCTAGCAATACTTGGAATCGTGGACGGCAGTGTCCAAGCATTGTTTGGCGCAAAGCTCATTGAATGGCTCGGAGCCAAAAAAGTGTATTGTTGGGCTATCCTTTTTCATTATCCGCTGATCATGCTGTTCCCTATCATGAGTGCTGTTGTTACAGCACAGGGCACAGTCGGACCGGTGATCTGGATCCTTCTGGTTATACAACTCATATTATTTGTCCTCGTGGACCTCTCGTTCCGTGCGTTTGCTCAGTCCCTCTAATGATCAGTGTCTCACGTTCGTCATGTAGCCGTCCTTTTTATGTTTATCACGAGGGCGGCCCCTAACAAACAGTCTTTGGGTTCAGTGCACGGGCTGAGCCAGAGCCTGACGTCCGCTGCGCGTGCCATTGGACCTGTATTGACGACCTCGCTGTTCGCTGTTTCAAAAGAGTACAATATCCTGGGCGGGAACTTGGTTTATGTCATCCTGGTAATACTCACCGCGATCTTGGTGATGTTGTCGCGACGTTTGCCAACATTAAAAGACGATGAGTAGGGGTATCCAACTGGAACTTGAACGGAGTCTATATGCTAGACACCGAAAGCTCAGATTGAAACATGTATCACAGAGACTATACCATGCTTGTACGTCTCGCATCCAAAACACTTCCTGTACTTATGTCGCAGAGTTACCCGGTTATCATTGATCATTACTGATTATCATTGAACTTGTCATGACGCGAAAGACGGTTAAATTAGAATCCTGGTAAAACGACGGATGGACACATGGACAGAGGACTAGTACTCCGAGTCGTCGGCAAGTCTCGTCCATCGCGACATCCGAGTCGGTGTTGCATCACGGGGCCTGCCTTCGGTCATGCGTGCATTGCCGCTGAATGAGGTTTCTCCGCGGTGGAACTGCACTGCAAGAGTTGCCATGGCTGGACGTTACTAAATGTGTCCCATGATTATCGTGGGCCCCAATGCGCTCTATTGAACCTTGGACAGCAATAAATCCAACCATAACTTGAAAAGCAGGATGCAATGCGGAATATAAAATGACTCTGTTTGACTTGCGGCCAAATGGAGGTGTTCGGGCCGTTTTCAAGTTCCCTTACCTTTAGCCTGACTCACCCTTTGTCACCCACAATTTTAGCTCACTGACCAATGCAACATCTTTCAGATTCCTGCCATGACGAGCCATGACAGGTGCCCTGACGAGGAGACCCCGCTCCTCCAGGGAAAGACCAAAACGCCTCTGCCATGGAGTCAGCTTAGTCTTGTCCTTACCTCTTTGCTTGCCGAACCCTTCGCGTCTGCATACATATTTCCTTTTATCAATCAGGTTGGCCAGCACTTGTTTCCATACCCTGCAGTATCTAATGGTGGTTTTCCGTCACAAACTAGCTTATTGGCGAACTCGGGATCACGGGAGGAGACGATCGCAAGATCGGTTATTATGCAGGTCTTATCGTACGAGCACATACATTTACAAATATGCTGCCAAACTCATCCTTGTACAGGAATCCCTTTTTTTTGTCACGCAGGCACTCACGACATGGCAATGGTGCCGGTTATCCGATTTCATTGGTCGTCGTCCCGTCATTTTAACTGGTCTGCTCGGCCTCACTGTGTCCACCTTTGCCTTTGGCTTATCGCGGACCCTGGGCACGCTCATCATCAGGTATGTAAGATTCAAACTCTTGTCCGAAAGTTCGACTGAAGGGATGCCCAAGCCGATGTATCGCTGGCGTTCTCAATGGTAACATTGGGGTGATGAAGAGCATGCTCGGCGATTTGACCGACCACACCAATATGGCTCAGGTCTTTACCCTCGTACCAGCCATTTTTTGCGTCGGACTTACCATTGCGTGCGTTTGGCCATTCTGACTCGTGTAGCGAATGTGTGGGGCTCATATTACTCTGTAGTCCGCTATTTGGCGGTGCCCTCGCGAAGCCACAAGATCGATGGCCCGATATATTTCAGGGTGAATTCTGGGCAACGTACCCGTACTTCCTCCCGTCTTTGGTAGCAGGGTGTTTCACCTTGCTGACATTTTTTATTTGTGCGATATTCTTGAAGGAGGTATGTACGGCACCCATGTGCTTCGAACTGGTTATCAATCATGCGTTTTTCAGTCGTTGCCATCGAAAACAGGCGAAAAGCCACAATCAGATAGTCCCACAAACGAGAATCCTCCAGAAAACCCACTTACGAGCGATGCACAACCTGTCCCGATGCCCACCATTTTGAAAACCTACTCTGTGATGTTACCCATCATCAACTATGGATTGCTGGGACTTATAGACATCGGAATCTTTGTTCTTCTGCCCTTGTTTTGTTCGTCACCCATTGAAATCGGTGGCCTAGGACTCCCGCCACCCATCATTGGCACGTTCCTGGCAATATTCGGAATCGTGGACGGCAGTGTCCAAGCATTCTTTTGCGCAACGCTCATCGAATGGCTGGGAGCCAAAACGCTGTTTTCATGGGCTGTCCTTTTTTTCTACCCCGCAATCTTGCTTTTCCCTATCATGAGTGCTGTGGTTATAGCACAAGGTACGGTCGGGCCGACAATCGGAATTCTTTTGGTTATGCAACTCATATCTTTAGTCCTCATGGATCTTGCATTCCGTGCGTTTGTTCAGCCTCTGTCATCGGTGGTTACTAACGTTGGTCGCGTAGCCGTCATCTTTATATTTGTCACGAAGGCGGCTCCTAACAAACAATCCCTAGGATCAGTGAATGGACTCAGCCAGAGTCTGGTGTCCACCGCGCGTGCGATCGGTCCTGCATTGACGACCTCGTTATTCGCCGCTTCAAAAGAGTACAATATCCTGGGCGGCAACTTGGTCTATGTCATCCTAGCGATACTCACCACGTTCTTGGTGATCCTGTCGCGACGTTTGCCAGCGTTAAAAGACGAGGAGTAGGGATATCAAACAGAAATTTGAACGAAAATGTATACTGGAAGTATAATATCTCACATGAATTTCTATTTCGGACTATACTCAAGCTTGTAAAATATATCAGAGTTGCTCGGTTGTCATCATGCGAAAGCCAAAATAGATGAATTCCTGGTGAAAAGACAAATGTAAACATGGCCCTGAGAGGGCTCGGCGACAAGTCATAGACTACGATAACCGGCGAGTTGGCGGTGCTGCATATCATTCCCCTCTTCATCTTCGCATGTTCGTTCCTGGTTTAAATGAGGTTCCTTCGTAAGATGACACCGAATGATTCACCATCCTGATCAAAGCAGTGGATCCTCGATGCGCTTTCTTGAACGGAGAGGAATGAATACAGGCATAAAGACAAGGCCCATCACGTTGCAATGGCCAGTGGAAAAGGATGATTTTGTCCTTGCAGACGCGAGTCCTGCCAAATGGAGAGTGATTCCCCTCGAGTAGGGCCGCAAAAGCGCGTACTATGTAGTAAGCGAATGCGCGCGTCTGGTAAATTGCGTTCGCGTTTAGCGGCACGTGACATTCATCCAATCAACAGCTTGGTGGGTCCCACTCTACTCTTAGCCTGACTCACCTTGACTTCACCCGTAAAGCTAGTTCGTTAGCCAACCTAACTTCTCATAGGTCCCTACCACGATGAGCCATGGCAGTCGTCCCGACGAGGAAACCCCGCTCCTCCAGGGAAAGACCAAAACGCCTCTGCCATGGAGCCAGATCAATATTGTCTTTATTGCCTTGTTTGCTGAACCCGTATCGTCTGCATACATCTTTCCTTTCATCAATCAGGTTGGCCATCATTTCTTTCCGTACCCTGCAAATATAAGAAGACTGACGATGGACCGTTTCAATCACAAAATAGCTCATCGGCGAGCTCGGCATCACAGGAGGAGACGACCGCAAGATTGGTTATTATGCGGGTCTCATCGTAGGCGCGGATACATTTGTAGATATACTGCCATGCTCATCGTTGCGTAGGAATCCCTCTTTTTCTTCGCCCAAGCACTCACGACATGGAAATGGAGCCGGTTATCCGATTTCATTGGTCGTCGTCCCGTCATTTTAACTGGTCTGCTCGGCCTCACTATATCTACCTTTGCCTTTGGCTTATCGCGGACCCTGGGCACGCTCATCATCAGGTATGTAAACCTCGAAACCCTTGTCCGAAAGCTCAACTGAAGGGCTGCTCAAGCCGATGTATCGCTGGTTTTCTCAATGGGAACGTTGGGGTGATGAAGAGCATACTTGGCGACCTGACCGATGACACCAATATGGCTCAGGTCTTCCCCCTCGTGCCAGCAATTTTTATCGCCGGGGCTACCGTTGCGTGCGTTTGGAATTTCTGACTGGTTCAATGAATTTGTGAGGCTCGTGCTACTCTGCAGCCCGCTATATGGAGGTGCGCTCGTGAAGCCACAAGACCGATGGCCCGATATATTTCAGAGTGAATTCTGGACAACGTACCCGTACTTCCTCCCGTCTTTGGTGTCGGGGTGTTTCACCTTGTTGACGTTGTTGGTTTGTGCGATATTCCTGAAGGAGGTACGGCACCAACATGGTTTGAACCGGCTATAAATCACCCCTTTTTTCAGTCGTTGCCATCGAAAACGGGCATAATGCCCCAATCAGATAGTCCCGCAAACGAGAATCTTCCAGATAACCCAGCCGTGAACAATGCACAACCCATCCCGATGTCGACCATGTTGAAAACATACACTGTGATGTTACCCATCATCAGCTGTGGATTTCTGGGACTTATGGACATCGGCTTCCTTGCGCTTCTGCCCTTGTTTTGTTCGTCACCCATTGAAATCGGTGGTCTAGGGCTCCCGCCACCTATCATTGGCGTAATTCTGGCAATATCTGGAATCGTAGACGGCAGTGTGCAAGCATTATTTGGCGCAAAGTTCATTGAATGGTTCGGAGCCAAAAAAGTGTTTTCTCTCGCCGTTCTTTTCTTTTACCCGCTGATCCTGCTTTTCCCTATCATGAGTGCTGTGGTTACAACACAGGGCACAGTCGGACCAATAATCTGGCTCCTTCTAGTTCTGCAACTCGTTTGCATGGTCCTAGTGGACCTATCGTTCAGTGTGTTTGCTCAGTCTTGTGCAGTGATTGGTGATCTCACGATGGTTGTGCAGCTGTCATCTTTATGTTTGTCACAAAGGCGGCTCCTAACAAGCAATCTCTGGGATCAGTGAACGGACTCAGCCAGAGTCTGACCTCCATCGCGCGTGCGGTCGGACCCACACTGACGACTTCATCATTCGCCGCTTCAAAAGAGTACAATATCCTGGGTGGCAACTTGGTCTATGTCATTCTGGTGATACTCACCACGATCTTGGTGATCCTATCGCGACATTTGCCAGACTTGGAAGACGAGGAGTAGAAAATGTCCAACAGGAACTTAACGGAAACGTACTCTATATATACTGGTCTCACATGAGTACATACCATGCTGCACAGTAGAGCCTGGCATTCAAAATACATCCTATGCATTTGCACATCTGTCGGATCTCATCGTGCGACGGGAAAAAAAGGCCGGAGGGCTCATAGCGCTTCATCTGCACGTCCGCGTCTGCGCTCTCGTCGACTCAATGCTGCATCGCATTCCCCTTCGTCTTTGCGAGTTCATTCCTGAACATGGACAGATCGCGCATGCACGGGGGGGAGGGGGCGTCGCATCAGAGTCCTCCGCTAATCGCACCGCACCGCAACACACTCACCGTAGCTGGACGCTAAACTCGTCCTCGATGTCGTCATCGTCCCAGTTATCCTCCCAAAGCTTGTCCCCGCTCGCATTGGCCGCTGTAGGCGCGGCACCGTTCAAATGGGCCAAATCCGTCTGTGAATCGTCCCAGTCTACGGGTTCGTGTCAGTTCTCGGGCCCAAACGAATGCGCGCGGTGGTGTAGCACGTCGGACTCGGACGTACCTGCACATTCGAATTCCTCAAATTCGTCGTCTTCTTCGAGGACGCCGAGATGGGGCACGTCGTCGGATTTGGGCTTTTCGGGTGCTTTGGAAGCGTTATCGTCTGGCTTGGAGGTGTTTGACGTGGACGACATGGGTTAGGTACGAGCGTTGGTATCGCGGTCAGATTGTTGATGACGGTTACGCGTCCGTACCACCGTGTGAACGATTTACCCCATTGGCCTATTCAGGATCCTAAACCCTCCTGGACAACCTACAGTGTGTATTAAATCTATTGATACATAAATAAAATAAGGATAGGGCACGCGTCCGTCCAAAGGCGTTGTCATCCAGTCCTGATCATTATCTACGAAGAATAAGGAAATTTGACCCTCGGAAGCTCGTCCGGGGTTTCCACGTCGGAACCCACATCA
The DNA here is from genome assembly GCA_038090555.1 of Boletus subcaerulescens. Classification (NCBI taxonomy): domain Eukaryota; kingdom Fungi; phylum Basidiomycota; class Agaricomycetes; order Boletales; family Boletaceae; genus Boletus; species Boletus subcaerulescens. The sequence goes on along the minus strand of JBBPNA010000092.1, from coordinate 28,701 downwards.
GACAGATCGCTCTCGGTCATCGGACTATCGGTGTTATCAGAGGGAGGATAGCGATCGTTGTCATGCTTGGAGCCCGCGGAGCCAAGTTTCCGGTGTTTCAACTGTGAAACAGATGGAGTCGCGGGAAAACTCTGCTGTTCCTTGATGAGAATGCGATGGGTCGAAATAACGACCTCGGGAACACAACGTCTACTTGGGATACGAATGTAAACCTTCTCCGCAGACATCGGTTTGGAAGCAGACCCAGTAAGCGTTTTACTTGGCGTTGGCCGTGTAGATTTGATATCGCTACGAGGTTTCCGAGGAGCGCTGTGAGGCCCCTCCGAGGATTTTCGTTTCCGAGAAGAAGTCGGTTTGCTTGCACTTTGGTTCGCGGTCTTGCGCCTTTTGGCAGGGGGAGCTTGGTCAAGTTGTTCACCTGACGCTGCTTCCTCCTCGCGTTTGCGTTTCCGCTCCAGCACGGCTTCCTTGGCCGCAGCCTCTTTGGCAATTTCATCCATCAAAATGCGCGCAAAGCTTTGGGCGTCACCCTGTATCCACGCATCAAATACCCCTTCCCACTCCCGAGTCGGGACAGGGAAGTCAAGGTTGAGATATATCGACTTGATGGGAGGACAGCCATCCTTTGACTCCAACGATCGACGGGGCGACGGAGATGGGATTGGTGCACGCTTGGGCGTGGAATCTAGCAAGTCCTTGGATGAATTGGAGCCACGGGATCGCACGGCCTTTGAAAACTCGCGGACCATGCGCTTTGTTCCTGGAACCCTCAGGCTGGTACCCACGACCAGGAGGACGTCTGCACCACTACGGCCTTTTCCTTTCGATCCGCCAACGAGATCTCGCCTCACGACTTCGCCCACACCTTCGCCGTCCTTGTGCAACTCGTTGTACAGCACAACGCTAGGACGGAGCTTGCCCACGCCGCGAGCACGTTTGCCAACCAACTGCCGCGTCTCTTCCATCTGGGTGCATTCTGGACAATATGGAGGGGTCCCGGATGTCAACGCATCCATGTAATTTTCGAGGGGGAACGTGTGAGTACACGTTTGACAGTGCAGCGTTTGTAGCGTGCCGTGGAGAGGGATACAACGTGGCACCTCGACGATAGGCGACGATAAACGCGAATTAGGTTGCGAAGCAGAAGACTGTGACGGAGTGGAGGTCGTCGATGCGGTTGTATCTGCAGGGCCTGTGACGGGAGCGGTCTTTGCCCTTGATCGAGGCTTGGAACGCTTGTCTTCGAACTCGGGGACACCAAATGAGAGACCAGACTTTGATTCTATCGCATCGATGTTTTGAGTGTATACACGCAAAAGTCTCCCGTGGTCGTCGAGGAGGCGAAGTAGCTGGTGGAAGGGCGTGGGGCTCGCCGCCTGCGATAGCTCGGATAACTGAGCAATCATTTGGCAGAATAACGAGGTTGTTTGCTCTGACTAGAAAGATAGTGAGCATGATTCGCACGCCATGCGGGTGGAGCGTAGCTAGGGCGAGATTGAAAACAAGCTGGTGTTGGGAAGAGTATTCTTGACGAGGTAGACGGCAAAGCAAACACGATGGGAGAATGTACTCACATTGAACACGGATGCATCAAAGAGATCTTTGCCCGAGGAGAGGGCCTCCTTTGGATTGTCCCGCTTTAGGGTCTGGAACAAACCAGTGGGGGATCGGAAGTCCGGTATTCCCGCCTGGACAGAGATGCCTGCACCTGGAATGCAAAGGGTCGGTATTCCGGACGATCCCGAGTGTTATCAGGAGAGGGGGACGCACCACAGACGACGACGAGACGCCTGGCTTTCAGGATGGCTCTGAGAGCCTTGCGGAGGTGATGGGAGACATCGTCTGGATGTACGAGGAAGGGCGGTGAGGGTGGGTGCGACTGGTTTTCGTCGAGGGGGACAAAGAGAGTCATGTGAAGTGCCAGGTTGTGAACGGGTTGAAAACGAGGGGCGACCACTTAACCGAGCTACTGCTCCCGTTACTTAAAGCGGTGGCGCGGGAAGACCACACTTGCTTCCACTCGACGTGCTTTGTTCGCTTTGCTTTATCGTACTCATGTGTAGATACAGTATTTAATCCCGCCATCGAGAGCCCCTCTCATCATCCAGTCATGTCCGATCTCTGTGTCCCAACCCACACCCTCACCCTCTGCGTAGCCCACTACTGGCGCGGCCGTTCGTCCGACGGCCAGCGCTTGCCTCTCCATTGGGCCCTCTTTCTCATATCAAACGCGACACACCAGTCCCTCAGCGCGAGCAGTGCGGGTAGAGAGGCCGCCGACCAGGTCGATCACTGGGGCACGTGCTACCAAGCCATCGGCAACAGCGACACCTTCACCTACTCCCGGACAGAGTACGAGTGCATGGAAATACTCGTAAACGCCTACAGGGGCTGTCTCTCCCTAGGCAACATCGATCTCGACAGATCAGACGAAGCCGAACGCCTCATGCAGCAGGTAGACATCCATCGAGGCAGGGAGGACTGGAATTGTCAGAGCTGGGTACTTGCAGCAGTCGAGAAACTCAAAGCGAACGGCCTCTTGCCACCGCACATTTCATCCGACCGCATCCGCAGCGGCCTCGAGGACGTTCTGCGCAAATGGAAACTATAAGCATATCACGGTGGCGTCTCTTTGTTCGCTTTTCCTAGCTCGAGTCTGACCGCCGAGTGTCTCTGCAGCACACCCTAATCATGTGTATCATACTATCATAGGCCATGGACGCCACCAAATACTACTTACAATATTGTCAATCGTACGGCATCGAATAATGTTCAATGATGTTCCATAAATTAGTGCACAGTCACCAGCGCACACTTGGTGAGTTGTGGCACAAGGAACCAACGTTTTCTGACGTGGCCTGGCACCTAAAACCAAAAATACAATACGTCGCCATGGCCTGTGAGTGATCAGAAACTCGACCTGTCTGCTGTCACACCATGCAAGGCAAAACCGACTCGGCCGGGATCCTTTGTCAAACATGTGTGATCAGGCACATTCGCTTGCCTGACTGCTGACTCACCTCACGGCTGAAGCGCTGACTATTGTAGTCATCCACCGCTCACCTGGTTATTTATGACAACAAGTCGAGACTCACCTCTTATTCAGCCCGTCTTCCGGAAAGGAATCTGACGCAGTGATGAGGTAGTTGCAAACAAATAAGACATTGTACTACGAGCGGACAACAAGTTCTGATCCGAATAAGAAACAAAAATAAAAGAGCGACTCGTCCATGCTGGTAATCGCACAAACATACACAACTCGGCCCGTAATAATTTCCTGCGGGAGCATCGAGATTGGCTGACGTATAATTAGTGAGGATGAGGTAGCACGCCACTGTTGCGCAATCCGGTTAGATGCGGAGGGAAGAAAGAAAGAGACGTGGCTGGTGAACATCAAAGTACAGAAGTGGTCATTGTACGGGAAGTGGAGAGGCGATTATTGGATCCTTGCAGTCTTTGCATGCCTCGGTCAGGTTCGCGGTGGAGGGGGAAGTGTATGATTGGGCCAACTTTCGAAAGATCTGCCAAGGGACATTCGTAAGGGGGAAGAGGACAGAACAAGGGGCTGACCTGAATGTAGCAATCCTTGGGCTGGACACCATTCAAGGCCCACTTTCCATCGATGATGATGAATGGTACGCCATTGACACCGTTTGCTCTCGCAGCCTCGATCATCTTTTCCACACAATCTAGAACTTCTGTGGACCTGAGAAACTCGACTGCCTGGAGGACATCTGAGAGAAGGGGACAGTATGAGTTTGGGATGACCCACCCTCTCTCTATTCATAAGGCCGACCTTGACGGCGGCATCTGCGAGGAAGCTTTCGCGACTGATGTCGTCACCCTTTGCAAAACATGCATCAAAGATGAGAGAATTGAGTTCTCGTTGCATTGGCTGTCCGCCGACCTGATAGGCTTTCACAGAGAGCCTATGAGCTTGGATTGACCGACAGACGACACCGTCTTCCGCCCTACGGGTGAGGGACCGTTTTCGGGAGGGGGAACGCCATTAGGAAGAAGAAAGCGTACATTTTCAGACCGGCTTTGTGGGCCATATCAGCTGCGACCTTCCACCTTGCCTCTGCCTGCTCTTTGCCAAGCTTTTTGGCGAGGTAAGCCCTGCGGCTGGTGCCCTTGTTTGCGTCGATGGTGTAGAGGGAGGATGAGCACATGAGGGCGAACGGACGAAATTCGACGTCGAAACGGACGGGTAGATCACGGCATGCGTCGATGGCATCATGGAGGGACTTGTTGACGATGTAGCAAAAGCTGCAAATCTGGAAAAAGATGAGCGGGTGACGGGTAGTTGTGGAGGGAGAGGGAACGGACGTAGTCAGATATGATGATGATTTTAATGAGGCGAGGGGGAGGGTCAGACATTGTACACGGAGGGGGGAGGGGGAAGGGGTGGGGATGAGCGGGGCAAGTGCATGGATGGGACCGTCGCCTTTCGATAATATATGTAGCATGTCCGATTTCCTCAGCATCCACCGCATCTGTCAGCATTCCCCTGTGATTCGCTTTTTTGGTAATATATTCTCACAATTATACTCTCCATTCTCCCATGCTTAGCAACTACCCTACAATCACTCTCTAGAATAGCGAACTCACGATCCCACTCCCAATCGCAGCACCTATGTACCTATTGTCAGAATCACTCATCACTGAACACAACAGAGTTACTCACCAGCACCAAATCCCGCACCTCCCGCAGCAGATTGTGCCATCTACTTGTCTGTCATCATCACGCCATCATGTCAGCACGCGACCACACTCACCACCTGGCCTAGTCCTCCAAACTTGGGCTTCTTCACCGGTCCCTGTTGTTGTGCTGCCGGCTGTGGCGTGGGCGGTCCAGCAGGCGGATAGTATCCGCCCGGAGACGCGTTGTGTGTCAGTGGCGCTGCAGGCTGGTACGATTGTGGCGGTGCGTGGGGCGATGGGTATGGCAGCGCAGGAGATGAATTCCGCTGTTCTGCAGACCCCTTGGTCTGGAAAGACAACGCTGACTTGCGTGGCTCCGGCACAAAAATGGGAGATAAGCTACGCGGTGGCAGCTTCTCCACATAGTTGGACGGGAACAAACCCTGTCGGCCTGATCGATTGCAGCCTGTCCACCAGTCTGCGTTCGTCTCCGTGATGATCTCTATGATCTCTCCAGCCTCAAACGTCAGATCGCTGGGATCCTACGCCTTTCCCATCAATAGAGCACACCACCATGCGATGGGTTATCATACCTCGCTAGTCCAGTCCCAGATTACCCGTGCTTCCACTTTTGGTGGAGCAGGTGACATGCTTAAGCGCTGCGTCCCTTGCGTCAGAGACGCGATCGACGAATCCTCCGAGCGTCTCTCAGCGTTCACAGAGAGCCTTGACAAGATCTCTTCTCCATCGACCTCCGAGATCTGCTTGTGAGCTACAAGTAACTCGATATTTTGCTTGGTTTGAGCGAGTATGTGTGCAAAGAGGGCATGAGGCTCAGCCATGCTGGCAAGTGCAGAACCTGCAGTGGATCGCTCAAAGGACGGATTTTATACTGATTACCTCATGTGAAGGGCATGTCGTAGCTCGGTTAAGGAGGCCTCAGGCTCCACCTGCAGAGGTCGTCTCTAGTTCTGCAAGGTAAGAGAAGTTTGCCCCTCTCCCCATACTAACACTGTCTCAATCAAATATTGTGTGGCAGGTTTGCGCACATCTCAGCCCTCTGATGGGCCGCTGTTTGAAGCGGTGATAACAATGAGATACCGCCGCGTCAAGGTTTCAAATATCCTTTCCTTGGTTTGCTGTTGATGCTGAAAGTCCCCTTCATTTAGGGACAAATGCCAATGAGTTCCAATAGTTCTGATCAATCGCTACAACCTGAGTCAGAGATGGTGCATTCGTCTTGTCTACGTAGGTGTCAGACGTCCTTTATCTCCGATCATAGTCATTGATCTCCACAAAGTGATTGTCGGCTTTAGTATTGCACCGCGTAAAGTGAATGGTATGGCTTCCCACCTTCAGTTACTGTATCGTAACTGGCAGACTTGTGGCATCAATTGATGCAACGTTGGCGCCAGGGCGTGTTCGTGACTGCCAAGGTTATTCCACTGCACAGGACTAGGCTCAGAATGGAATGAATGATAACGTGGAGTCCCACTGGCACACCGGCGGTCCTTGGTCCGCGCCGTAATCCATTAGTTCGAGCAACACTCCACAGCCCGCGCGATTGGTGAGTCCTGTTGTGGAGAATGATGAGATGATCTGTGCTGCCAAGTTGACTGGGGATAGAGTGATAGAGTCGTATGTATATATATTGTAGATGCTATACCACCTCAGATGATGCTGATGGCTTGCTGTGTGTGCCAGTTGGTATGGCGTTATTTGGCGGTTTTGTGACACAATAAGACTATAACGTCTCTCCGGAACCATTATCTGCATCCTCCCTTCACCTCTTCTTCTTGTCTACTGACAGCTCGCGCGACGTGCCATGTCCAGAGTATGCCATTTTACCCTCGTCCTTGCCCAGCCCTGACGCCTTCTTCAGGCACAATTCCTGAGAGAGTACAAACTCGTCGTCGTCGGCGGTGGTGGTGAGCTTCCATCTCACCATTTCCCCCGTCCTGGCAGTGATCTTCTCCTCAGGTGTCGGAAAATCTGCCTTGACAATCCAGTTCATTCAAAGCCACTTTGTTGACGAATATGACCCGACTATCGAGGGTACCTTGATCGTCTTTCTCTCCTGGGCACGCTCTTCATTCACACGTCTCCAGATTCATACCGCAAGCAGTGTGTCATTGATGATGAGGTCGCACTGCTCGACGTTTTGGACACTGCTGGACAAGAGGAATATGGGTGCGTATACTCCCGCGCCATTCGCGTCTCTTACGAACAGCCAACCTTTTCTCTTTTTGCATAGAGCCATGCGAGAGCAGTATATGCGCACAGGCGAAGGCTTCCTCCTCGTCTACTCCATCACATCGCGTAACTCGTTCGAGGAAATCAGCACATTCCACCAACAGATTCTTCGCGTCAAGGACCAGGACTCTTTCCCTGTCATCGTCGTAGCCAACAAGTGCGATCTCGAGTATGAACGTCAAGTTGGCATGAATGGTACGTCGACATGTTCTTTTCAAAGAAAAAAATTCGTCTCATTACACTTGCTTGCCAGAGGGTCGTGACCTCGCCAAACATTTCGGCTGCAAATTCATCGAGACCTCGGCCAAGCAACGTATCAACGTCGATGAGGCGTTCAGCAACCTCGTGCGCGAGATCAGGAAGTACAACAAGGTAAGATCACGCTTGTTGACATGTCACATCGTAACCTCACGTGAAACGTAGGAACAACAAACCGGGCGGCCCGTGATGCCCAACTCCAATGGGGGTGGACCCGGCGTGTACGGTCCCAAGGACTCGGGCGATGGTGACCATGGTGGCTGCTGTGGTGGCTGCGTGGTCGTTTAACATCTGGGTACCCTTTGGAATCATTATCCCTTTCTTACAGTGTTTTTCTAGCTACTACCAATCCACCTTATTCCTAAACTGCTCTTTTCTTTCCTTGGGGATTTGTATATTCCAGACAGTCACCCTCGTTAGAGGCTCGCCTTTCATCCTCTAGCTATGCAGGATTAAATTGTACATGACTTCAGCTTCCATACGGTGCATTTTACATAGAGTGCAAGTGAAAAAAAGTTTCATTCTGTACTGATGTAGTTGTCACAATAGGATAGAATGGAAGCAACTTGATCACCCGACATGATTACTACTCATACGCCTTGAGAAGGATCTTTCTCGGGCACTAGTCACCAGATTGGTTATCAGCGGAGTGCTGATCCAGGGGTGGCAACTCACATGGCGGTCTCGACAAATCCTCTTCGTTGACAGCTCTTATCGAATGAATCCCGAGGTCATAAGATCCTGACACACCACTATTGCCTCCCAGCATGGAAATGCCGACCGTTCGAATGCGTTGCCGAAACATGCTAATCTGATGCTGCACCAATTCGCCCGTGTTTGTCAGGATGAAATTGTTAAAAGGGATCTGTCAAGTGACAATATATATCAGCCATCAAATAAAAACTGCCATCTGATCAGGAAGCGCTGCAGGAGAACAGCACAAGCCGTCCGAGTTCTGACGCACAAAGATGTCTTCCCAGCCACCATCATTCCGTTTGAAATACAGACGGTGCTGCCAAAGATCGGTCGTGACGGGCCCGTCCGTCTGTAAATTGACGTAGTACGCGTTGCGCGTGCGAAGATCACCGCCGAGGCGTAATCGCAGCGCGAGGTATTGATGATACGACACGTCGTCGCACATCTCTCCAAACAAGGACGGTCGCGGCTAAAGACGAGCCCATCCAGGAAGAAAAAAAAAAAAAAAAAAGGGGAGAGCACATAGCCATGTGTGTAATGACAACGACACCGGGTCTACTTGTCAGCCAAACCAAAAAAAAAAAAAGGGGGGGTGGTCGAAGAGCGTACCTTGGTCCTGAATCCTGCGTACCCACCCCGAATACGCCCTTGAAACTCGGGACGCACCGCTAGCCGCATCTCCCCCCAAAAATGGGCGGTGGCGGGGCTCCCGCTGCCTGCGTTTCGTTCGGGAGACGTGTCCAGTGCGAAATTGAGCGTCGAGGTCCCGCCCATGTCTGCATCGCATCCAGTCGCGATCTCGTTGACGTCTTGTTGTGTGTGGAGCTTTAGGAGCGTGATGGGTGCACGGTTGGGTGGGTTCGCGCCTTCCATGCGGAGGACTGGGAGTGGGTCGAGGGGTCAAATGTAAACATCATGCGACGCAGGTAGGTAAACTGGACGTGCTTTTGACGGTGCCATCGACGAGATATTTCGTGGACCTGTTTAGATATGCGCTGAGGTGTGGAAAGGCCATGAATGGGACGAGGCCGCTGTGTTGAGAGGACCACAATCTCACACGCGTGACTCAAACTTCTCCTATGTAGGTATTCATTGGCATAAAAGTACAGTATATCATAAGTAAGAAGGGTCCTGCGCAATAATGTTATGAGGTACGAGGTGCGAGTGTAGGGTGCCTGTTGTCGAAAGACTCCGGGCTCGACGCAACCCTGGGCGTCCTGGGAGGAGGGCGAGGGCCAGAAGGTGTGGATCTACGGCGCGGCGTCCCTCCCACATCAGCTCGAACGCCCGCCGGCATCACCCCAGGAACGAGTGCGCTACCTGCCAGTTGCTTGCAAGCTTCTTGTCCCTCCGCATCCGCAGGCTGGCTTAACGTGTATCCAGTATCTTGTGACCAGACGGATGTCAACGTCGTACGTTGACTCATAGCACGCAGGCGTGATATAGAGGGTAGGCAGAGATCCGCATTGTCGTATTCATTATCGTATGACTCCGGGACTTCAGGAAGTGGTCGAATCTTGCGAATATGTATCATCTCTGCCGAAAATTCCGAACCGCAGTCAGTACCGGTATAAGAGGAGGGGGAAGATGGGGGATAGGTTGCGTCTGCGTGTTCAGGACTCCAGATATCAACCTCAATCCGAGGAATTGGCATTGCGCGGAGCGCAGAAACGTTCGAGTTCCCTTGGTCAAGTTGCCGAACAGTCAAAACTGCTGGCGTGGGTGATGTGGCGCATGCTGAAGCAACAGGTATGCCAAGTCGCGCAGCAAGGACAGGAGACTTGTTCGTGACTTCCCGAAGCGAGGGTGGATGAGGCAAATTCGAAAGGTCCAATGCAGGCGGAGCTTTGGATCGGAAGGTCAACACCTTCGCACCCTTTCTAGAGGCGTCGAAGTCTGCCATAGGATGGAACGATTCAGAACATCGCTGGTTCTGGGTGGAAGGCTCTGGCTCATTGTCTCTTATCAAGAAGGAAACATGAGAGCCAGGATCAAGGCTAGTGGCGGGTAATGGCGCTTCACCACCGACCCGCCGACTAAGCCACGCAGGAGGCGTGTTGTTACTCAACGCCACAGCAACCACTTCCAATTGGACGGACTTGTGTGATGCGTCCTCTGAGTGGAGGAGTTCTGTGTTCGAATCCACGCTAGCACAGGAAGAGCTGCGCGAGTGATTTGAAGATCGTTGTGGGGGGTTGCACAATTGGAGGTCGTTCTCATGTGAGGGGATCGTGTATCGTGAATTCCGTGGGACGACCGGTGATTCGCCGGAAGCATCATTTCCAAAAGTCATCACTGTGTCCGCGAAGTCTTTGTCTGAACGAGGACTTCGGTACATGGGACTGACGACCCGGAATGTATTGTAGAACAGACAAACGTTTACGAAGCCTGTAATCCGTCAAGATGACGATCATCACGAGATTGATGCAACATACCCAGCATAGAGATACAAGCATCAGCGAAGACACTCAACGCAAAGGATACAGAGCTCCCTGCATACACGAGAATGTGCGTGATACAGAAGGGCAGCGACAGGAGCACAAATGCTTTAGGATATACTGAAATGAGTATTTTGAACCATTATGTAGAACCAAGCATCTTACCAAGAGGGAACCTTTGGGGAAGTGTTAGCGCATTTCCTGTCTGGAAAAAAGGGGAAGTCTCACCAGAACATGGTCCATATGATCGTGCCGATGAATTCATGGTAGTCTTCAAACCTATCCTCTCGTTGATTGGAGTCGGGACCTCGTGAAATTTGCAAGCCGTTCGGGATCAGCTTCCCACGCAAGGCAAAGAAGATGACAGAATAGACGCCAATTGACGCGAGCGCAGCAAGGATGATCTTTTGATTCAAATCATCAGGCGATATCCTTCCTTGCTTATAAGTAGTCATACCGGGAGTGCTTCGAGTACATATGTGTACTTTGCATAAGAAAGCGTGATGCCGCAGGAGGGTCCGATTGGACTGTACACCTCGCTCTTCTGCAAAGGAGCTAGTCCTATATTTAATTCGCTTTGAGTGTGCAAAAACATATTGGTTCATTTTTGCTCACCTGCGACGAATGCGATTGCCCATCCAATGGTAACAACTGCCAAACTACGCCAGCGGGCTGGATGTATGTGGAACACAAGCGATGTGAGGGTGTGTGCACCAAGTACGGATGTAAACCAGCAGGTAGCCCATATGCCGATCTGCATCAACACCGCTGTATTGTTTCTTGAGTGCGCTGCATCCTGGTCTGCGAACATGTGCCTCACCTTGTGCTGAACATACTGATCCTTGGTAAACTCGTCGGTTGTCACTGATAGGACAGAGTGATGAGCTGCTTACCTTGACTCAACCCGAAACGCCACACCCAGCTGAAACCAATTAATCCAGCAGAGCTGACGAACATGTTGCTCAGAATGAGGCACCCAGCATAGTAGCCAAGCTGAGTGCGGAAGAACAGTATCTCTGGCGGTCGGGAAGCGCTATCGTCACGTTGAAGAAACACCACTGCAGCGAGTCGAATGGTTCGCAAGGCTATGAACGCAAGTGCCAGGGCCGATAACAGGGCCAAAGCTGCGACAACCTACAACATGGTGTTAATCACGCATCAAGATCCCCGGACGGATACGCATAGAATTACACTTACAATGGCTCCTGTACGTTGAGATGCAGAAAGAGGTTCCAAGGCCGAGACACTACCCATTCCATCCAGGCTCATGTCGTTCTTGCAATGCGAGGGATGACAGCAGAGGGATGAAGATAAAGATAAAAATGATAGTGTAGGCGAATACTGTCCGTCCAGCGGTCAAAAGGAAGTACCTCGCAGAGGTAATAAAGGCGGACCAGTCCGCAATGAACGAAGGAAGATACTGGGCGTGCGAAGGAAAGGCACCGCTGTGAGGCGGCTTGCCTTGTTTCGGCTGTATTTTGATAGGACATCCGGGGAACCTGTGCCAGGAGTATGTACAGCATCGGGATAACGATCAAGGGACAACGGACACAGCCTATATCTCACAGCCACATTTTAAAACACTACCAGTTCCTGTCATGGGCCGTGCAATTAAAACATAAAATTACTTCTACTTCTTGGTAAAGAACCTGGCTATTCCTCTTGGTTCCGTTGTTTTCCTCCGCTTAGGTGCCTGGATATCCGAGCCGTTCGCCAAGTCTTGGGCAAAGTGAAAATCATCATGCTCCATCCGCAACCTGGCTAACGCAGTAACATGGTCGGCTTCACCACGCTCCATTTCACTTGCAGAGATTGTTTGGTTGCAGCGTTCACAAAGAAAAAAGGTGGAGGAAGCAGACTCATGCAGTTCCGTCATAACTTGTAAAGTATCTGCTTCAGGGGGTATTTCGTCGTTGCTAGGCCGAGTTCGTTTAAGAGGAGACCGAGGGGGTTCCTTTGACCTAAAGAAGCCTTCAATACTTTGTTGGCCACTTTCGGCTGTCTCGATGCCCGTGAACGCAAGCTGTACTGCGGTCACGTTGAGATTCTTCATGTTCCCAGTCAGTTCCTTCCATAACCTGTCGGCGGCGGTTGCAATCACATCAACTGTCACTTCATGAGTGAATGGGAACGCAGATTGCTTGGACCTCGAGGCTTCATATCCTACATCTAGTTAGTAGCTTGTAATTTCAATCCGGAAGAACTAACCTTTTCGAGTATGTAAAACAATGGTCTTGGGCCATAAGGTAGGCATCTCTTCACGAGCCTCCTTGAGTCGGAGTGCGAGTTCGGCGGCCAAGACGCGCAGCCACTGATGCCCATCTGCAGCTTTTGTGATAGGAGTTGGAAGGTTCTTGGACGCAAGCATGCTCTTAAAAAGCGCAGATTTCTCCTTCACTATAAAGAATTGAGGACGACATAATATCTCGGTGCAATCGAATAGTACTGAACCTTCGGACCTGTCAATTCCGCTGGGGGGGGGTCTCATATCTCAGCGATCATTGCCACAGCACAGGACTACATTAATAACCCACCGCAAAAGTTCGTAGACCCACAAAGCGCTGTCACCAAATTTGTTCTGCATTTCGTCTATCATCTTGTCATTTGGAAGCCTCTAATGATGGTTCGCCAGATATACCTAGAGATACTGCTCTGTGATCCAGAGTTGAGGAAGACTGATCAAATTTCAAGTATTGAACCTACAGAAGATCCCCAACAGTCGATACATCATACTCTTTTGCCAAGGCGTCACCGAGCTTGCCGCCTAGGAACCGAATCTCAAGGAAATCTCAGACTAGTAATGAATTTCATTGGTTTCGGCATACCTTTTGAAAGCCGATGGGACGGAGGTAAGTTGGGATGGCACTATTCCGCAAGATGCTCTACAGGACTTATCAAAAAGAAGTGTCAAACTGCGATTCGAGCATCACCTGGCTGTTCGGCTTCTTATTGGAAGCCGTGAGCTACAATCGAACATGAATGTAAGTAAATAGATGTGTGATGTGGACTGACTTTGGCGAGAAACTTGTTTCGAGATATTCCCTTGTGAGAATGATTGTATGACTGCTGAAGTTACATGCCGAAGAGTACACACCGCTGACATGGTATACCCAAGGTTCTCATGGACGTCATGTCTGACTTTGGCCATGAGTTCCGCAGCAATCGATAACGCGACATCATGCCAAGTACATGTCACGTCATCCTCTGCAAAGCGAGGCTCCGCATCCTCGTCTTCCTCGGTTGGACGTAAGGGAATGAGTTCACCTAGTTCACTCCAATCGATAGGAGGGGGTGGAGGTAATGGGCTATCAACACCATGAGGCGCATCTGGAGGTACTTGTGCGAGATGGGGAAAGCGCTTCAGCAGCACCTCGCGGACGGGCCGAGTGAAGTCAACGAAAGCTTCATCGATTGATGCCTTTTCTTCTCCGTTGATGAACGATTGTGTTCGCTCAAACTATGCTTAATCTTACCTATTTCCCCGCTTGGAAGTGCTTGTTTGAAAAGCTGAATGATCTTGTTGCTTTCACGCCGATATAGGTCCAGAGAAACCTTGTGGAGAGGACATCAAGTCAATGAACACACGGATAAGCTATTTCTAGCGAACGTGAAGAACGTACCTTGTGTGTTCGTGTATCGACATCAGGCCAATATCCTGGTTCCTTCTCGCCCTCCTTGTAGGTGGCGACATGGATAGCTACTATTTCTGGACACTTCTTCTTTGCGTCTTTTATCTTGTCCATCCGTGAGATGCCGAATTTGCGAGCCGGGTAGCTGACTGCGATAATGCTCTCCCATTGTTGCACGACAAGCGGTACGCCAGGGTCAAGGCCTAGTCTAACCAGTTCGCAAGCAGCGTAAAACGCATCGCTGTCGCAGAGTGCGACGACTCGTAGGGGGTCTCTCACGCCAAGATTATGGGAATACAAATGGCGGTAAGTGATTGTTGGGCGAAGGTCGTCATAGTCTTGGGCTGTTTCCTTGCCCTTGCCTTTCCAGAATGGACTTGCTTTGGATGGCGAGTGTTGCATGGTCCGGTGTCAATCACTGAGGTTGTGGCGTCATGTTAGGTCAGCACTGACATTTGTCAAGCATGACACGGATGCTCCTCAATTCAACTCATGGCAAGTCCGTGATCACGCTGCTCCACGGCAAAGCAGCCCTGTCGATGACATCTCGACACCTATCAAACAGTCAAAACTCATACGCATCGTTGAGTTACTTATTTTTTAATCGGCCCGATGCGCCCGGTGAACCCCGACTCGGAACTTGCTCGGAACGTACGGCAGGCAGCTGGGCTGTTCGGCTGCCAGGGGCACTCGCGCCTCGAATCGGAGTCTCGGGTGACCCAGACTTCGTCTTGCGGTTTGCTCTGCCTCCTTTTTTTCTTCTTTTACCGACGTCCGAACCGATCTGCCTTGTTTCTCATGTCATTCAGTCATTTCGGCACACCACAGTCGCTCCGAGAGGACTACGCTATTCTGTCTCATTATGGCGCATCTTCGGTAGAGGTGCAGGATCAACAACAAATTGAAATCCTCCCCGATCCACCTCGTGGCATCCCAATCCATGGGAGGGGTTCAGCTTGTACTGCTGCAGGGATTTCCCCTATTTCTGAACGCACACCGCTTCTGCAACCCCCGCCTCCGATTCCCTGGCCACGTGAACCAGCAGACGTCGATGTCCTTGATGCTGTGTTTGCAGAACAGACACCCACATCCAACATCTTTTGTGAGGAACTTCGCATACTCACCACGTATTCGCTCCCCATTTTCGGGTATGTCTTGCCCTGTCTTCTTCATGCTGATCGTTTATTTTTTCTTTTCCCAAGTACTCAGCTCTTCGACTACTCATTTATCGTGGCTTCCGTCGTATCTATAGGCCACATATCCACAGTGGCCCTGGCAGCTGCCACTCTGGCTTCAATGACCGCTTCCGTCACCGGATACAGCATCGTGCAGGGTTTCGCATCAACACTTGATACCCTTCTTCCACCTGCCTGGACCTCGGATAGGCCCTACATGGTCGGCCTATGGACTCAAAGAATGGGTTTGTTTTCTACTATGCAGTCCATGACTTGCAATCTAACCAGACTTCTGAGATAGTGCTCATGACAGGAATGGTTCTCATCGTATGTCCATTAACGGTTGTATACGTCGATTTCAATGCGATCTCGCTGTCCACAGCCAATAATAGCTATTTGGCTCAACGCAGAACCTATCCTCCTCGCTCTCAACCAAGAGCCTGAGGTGGCACGACTTGCCGCGATCTACCTCCGCTGGGCGTCTCTGGGCCTTCCGGCATATACCTTTAACTGTATCTCCAGGTACATCGTCAACTCCACTACTAAATGTAAAAGGCTGACTCGCTTTTGTAGACGATACTTTCAGTCTCAAGGTTTGTTTGACGTCCCAACGAAAATCACACTCGTAGTCGCGCCGATCAACGCATTCCTAAACTGGCTATTCGGTAGGCGATCACGTTCATGATTGTCTTCTTCTACTCGCACATGAAACTAATTACTTTCATAGTCTATCCTCTCGGGCTCTCCTTCCCGGGTGCACCATTAGCTACAGCTCTCTCCTTTAATCTCGTGTCTGCAGCGTTTATCTTCTACGGATATTATTATGCCACTCCCGCAGCATGGTCACCAATCACCCGTGAATCTTTCAACCTAGTCACAGGTGAAATTTGGAAAGGATGGGGTCTGCTAGCAAGGCTCAGCGTCGCTGGGGTGGGTCAGCTTGCTAGCGAATGGTGGTGTTGGGAATTGATTGGACGTGAGTCTTTGAAGCCTTGTCTCCTGAATGTTCATTGATAGGGAGCGCGTTCTTAGTTGCTGCTAGCCAGTAAATGGCCATATAATCTATCTTCGTGGACTGAGAACTGATGTGATTGCTCGTCTGCTAGGCTGGGACCTGTTGCACTTGCAGCGCAGTCCGTGTTGCTACTCTCTTCATCGACTACCTACCAGGCGCCATTTGCATTGAGTGTTGCTACTTCCGTGCGGTAAGCATTGTGGACTTTCATCATCGAAAGATCAACTGATTGTTCTCATGCCCTGCGCTACCCTTTTCCATCATCCTCTTCGTACCACAAATGCCCGGGATATTGTGATGATACACTAGGATCGGAAACCTCCTCGGTGAAGGAAACGCGAGAAGGGCTGGTGTAGTTGCAGTGACTTCAATCGTGATGTCTGTCGCGCTCGGATGTGTTTTCAGGTGAGTGATGAACACGAGCGTTATCGTCAATCTGGCTATTCCAGTACAATCCCTTGCTGACTCCCATCTCAACCGACTTGCAGTATCCTCTTCCTTGTCTTTCGCCACAAGTGGAGTTATCTTTTCAACAGCGACCCCGGTATGTCCCTCTACTCTCCATATTCTGCAGAGATTGAAATTCGATACTGATTATTCGGGTAGAGGTCGCCTCGCTCGTCGCCTCCATTATGCCCCTCGTCGCACTGTTCCAAGTTTTCGACGGGACAACCAGCATCTCTGGTGGAATATTCCGCGCGCGAGGAAAGCAGGTAAGTAGAGATACACCCATTATAGAGCCTCGACCTACTTTGCTTTCATTATTAGTCTGCAGGTGCCGTCCTCAACCTCTCCGCTTACTATGTCATTGGCATCCCACTTGGATCATACCTCGCGTTCGTGCATGGACATACACTTGGAGGTCTTTGGGAAGGGTTGACAGTCGCGTTGGTGTATAGTTCCTTTGTAGGGATTTGGATTGCAGTCCGTGGGGTTGATTGGGATGCTGAGGTTGTGAATGCGCAGGGACGAATTGGAGGGAAGGAGGAGGGCAACGCGAGAGATGAATGAGATCATGTCAGTGGTCCTCAAAAGAATGACTGGTCGTCGATTCGAGGGAAATCGGTTACTGGCAAGCACATTCAAGTCAAACTGTAAATTTCTGGTATTTTGTGGTTGGTTAACATCATTATAGCCGATATGGTCTGACACTGGATGACAAGTTCGTACAGTCTGCCAACGTCAGGTCCTAGGTACTAGTATGACGACCGATATTGCTGTCATTAACAAGCCGAGATTTGAGGCGGCGGTGAGAAACGGCACTGCCATCTCTGTTCTTACAGGAACATGTTACATGAGAGCTGGCAGGTCACGAACGCAGGAGTCAGCCAATAGATCTGGTACGTACGTTTCAAGTGGATGCGGAAGCTTGGCGGAAGCTGCCAATTTGTACATAATGCAGGAAACCTTCAAACCTGACTGGTCGTTTGCACGCGAATATGTGCGTTTCACCGAGTGATCGGATAATTGATCTATCCATAGTATGTGATTAAGTGTTACAAGTTTCAATATCACACGACGCTCTTCAATTGAAGGCTGTCCAGTGTCAGAACGCGAGGCGGTAGAGAGACAAGTCACAAAACATGTAGTAAGTGTCGTGCAAATATTAGTGGCCATCCTGACTCTGACACTCGCCAATCAAACCAGGCAGCACTGGTCGCCATTAGCCAGGGTCTTGGACCGGATTTTGACTAACCGAAAAGAAATAGTGCAGTTTTGTTTATCGTAGCATGGACAGACACTCGCCAGCGACCAGTCAGAACTCGCAAAAGATTACAGAGAGAATGATGTTACAGCTCTGCTTTACACTTGCAGATCAGTGTGTGAGCTCAGTTGACCTCGGATAAATTTGCTGAACAGTTCCTCTGATAACAAACTAAACTTTACAACAGACTGTCTCCAAATCTTTGCCATCCTATGTATATTGCCACACCACGGCATCCTAAAGACGAAAAGTAGTCGAGAACTGGAGGGATCGCAACAGACTCAAAGATTGGCCTCGCGGAACCATTCGTTCTAGGAAGCGGTCGGCTGTCATCCGACACAGTTGTCATTTTGCTGCAGGGTACGTTTGAATTGTCATTCTCGCCTGCAGCTCGTTTGTTTGAACACCGCCTGCGGAATGAATAACAACATGAGCTCGCGCTGCGCTTTCGATCCCAAGCTCAGACTCATCTGCGCTATCCATAGACCCGTCGTTGAAGTTCGCATCCGCTATGCGCTTCAATTCCGTGCTCATCTCCTCGCTTCTGGAGTTCTGGGGTGTCCAGGTCACGAGCGCCGGTCTCAATACCTTAAGCTTGAGCAGCCTAGTAACGCTTCCTCTCACGAGGGCGGATACGGGGGTGATTTCATTCAGAAGAGTAGTGTGTCATCGTTTTCTGACCTCTGTCTTGCTCGATCTAGTCCTTCCTTCTTCGACATGGAATGTTCCATAACATTACTGGCACTCTCACCGTTCCTTATATTCCTGGTCCAACTGACCCCACTGCCTCTATAGCGATCGGTATCGATGGTTTTACGTGCTACAACTTCTTTCAGACCGGGGTCACCGTGACTGTCACCCCGAATGGGACCTATTACCAAGGCAAGCAGATGTCAAACTCATCCACAATCTCTCTCACCTTTTTGTCGCTGTTATCATTGATGTTGTTCATAGCTTACCGTGGTGGTGTCCTAATGGCCCCGAAAGCTTAAACATCACCACTGCTGCTGGAGATATCATCCGACTCATGCTAATTGTTTGGGAGGCGACGTCCGCCCTTGCGATGGTCGATAATCTCAGCAATTGCCAGTCTCTACTACTTTTTCCGACTTTGGCAGTGTCCTTTATCGATGCTATGGCTGTTGGCATCGTCCTTGCAGTCGTCGGGGGGACCACAAATGCTGATTGATGTCTTCGTCGAAGATTTTTCAGTCGCTATGCACTATTGGTAGTAGGGCCCCAGTGGCACTGATGACAAGAAGGGAAAGGCAGGTTGTTGGTTGCTTTGCTGTGTCTCACCTGTATATGGTGCCTCTGAATAATGATATACTAACAGGTGGACTGTAACATGGATACAAAATGCAGTAATACATAGTAGAGTAGCAAACCAGAATACTGTACTACTGTCGACTCGGACTCAGTCGGGGACCAATTGGAGCCCAAGCCGCCACCTTGAGCTCGATTTAAGTATGCGAACCACTGTTACTAGTCACTAGTCACTGACCAAACGGGTTTAGACACATTCCGCTAGCTAACGGCCGTGAGGTTTCTGCCGGACGTGCGATCCAAAGATAACGTCCCTCACGGAAAATCCTAGATCCGTTGACTCAACACACCCGCCAGTGGCTGTTCAAAAGCTGACAGCCTGCATCGCATGTACCCCCACATAGGCGCTCGCACCGTGACAACCTAAGAGTCAGTCATAGTCCGACGGACCCGACGGCGGCCCGCCAAACTTAGTCAGGTTTATATCGTTCTTGCAGTTTGTTTTCTCTCCATTTTACCAAGGCGATCATATCTCATACAACAGGTTTATTCCTTATGTCGTCCAGTCATTTCGGCGGCACATCACAGTCACTCCAAGAGGATCATCCTATTGTTGCTCAGGCTGGCGCATCTTCAGTAGACGTGAATGGTCATCAACACACTGAAATCCTCTCAGATCCACCTCATGGCATCCCAAGCTGTAGGTCAGATTCAGCTGGTGCCACTGTAGTGATTCCTCCCACTTCTGAACGCACACCACTTTTACAATCCTTGCCTCCGAATCCGAGGCTACATGAACCAGAAGACGATGTACATAGTATTGCGTCTGCAGAACGGATACCCACATCCAAGATGTTTCATGAGGAACTTCGCACACTTACCCTCTATTCGCTCCCCGTTTTCGGGTTTGTCCTGTTCTTGACCTTTCCGCCATCTTCGCGCTTATCTTTCACAAGTACTCAGCTCTTCGAGTTCTCGTTTGTCTTGGCTACCGTCATATCCATTGGTCATATCTCTACAGTGGCCCTGGCAGCTGCCACATTGGCTTCAATGACCGCTTCCGTCACCGGATACAGCATTGTGCAAGGTTTCGCATCAGCGCTCGATACCCTTCTTCCACCTGCCTGGACCTCAGATAGGCCCCACATGGTCGGCCTATGGACTCAAAGAATGGGTTTGTTTTCTACTATGCAGTCCATGACTTGCAATCTAACCTGACGTCTGAGATAGTGCTAATGACAGGAATGGTTCTCATCGTATGTCCATTAACGGTTGTATACGTCGAGTTTAATGCGATCTCACTGTCCACAGCCAATAATAGCTATTTGGTTCAATGCAGAACCTATCCTCCTCGCTCTCAACCAAGAGCCTGAGGTGGCACGACTTGCCGCGATTTACCTCCGCTGGGCATCGCTGGGCCTTCCGGCGTGTACCTTTAACAGTATTTCCAGGTACATCGCTGAGTTCACTGCATTGGCACAGAGGACTGACTTATGGGCGTAGACGATACTTTCAGTCTCAAGGTTTGTTTGACATCCCAACGAAAATCACACTCGTAGTCGCGCCGATCAACGCGTTCCTAAACTGGTTTTTTGGTAGGCGATCATGTTTCTGACAGGATTCTTCCAAGTTATTTACCATTGATTACTTCCAAAGTCTATCCTCTTGGGCTCTCCTTCTGGGGTGCACCGTTCGCCACAGCTCTTTCTTTTAACCTCGTATCAGTAGCTTCCATCTTCTGCGGATATTATTATGCCTCACCCACGGCATGGTCACCGATCACCCGTGAATCCTTCAACCCAGTCACTGGTGAAATGTGGAAGAGATGGGGTCTGTTAGCAAGGCTGGGCATCGCTGGGGTGGGCCAGACTGCTAGCGAATGGTGGAGTTGGGAGTTAATTGGACGTGAGTGCTCCTGCAAACTTTTCTCCCGAGTTTTCGTTGACTATATGTTATTAGTTGCCGCTAGCCGGTAAATGGGTCTATATTGTGCCTTCGTGGTCTCGGAACTGATGTGCTTGTCCGTCTGGTAGTCTGGGACCTGTTGCGCTTGCATCACAATTCGTGTTGCTAATCTCACAGGCGACTACATACCAGGCGCCATTTGCATTGGGTATCGCTACATCTGTACGGTAAGCATTGTGTTTTTCTCTATCAAGGAATATCATCAACTGTACTCTGCGCTGCGCTTTTCCATATTTACCACACATACTCTTCATTCCACAAATGCTCGGGATTACAATAGGATCGGAAACCTCCTCGGTGAAGGACGTGCGAGAAGAGCGAGGATAGCTGCGATAACTTCAGTTGTGATGGCTTTTGGGCTCGCATGTCTCATCAGGTGGGCATCTTCGTCAATCTGGCAATCCCAGTACGACGATTCTAACTGACTCCCATTTCAGTATCTTCTTCATTGTCTTCCGTAACCAGCTGGGTTATCTTTTCAACAGTGACCCCGGTACGTCCTATCATTCTCCATGTTATGCAGGGAAATCAGACTTTTGATATTGACTGTTTGGCAGAGGTCGTCTCGCTTGTCGCCTCCATTTTCCCTCTCGTCGCACTGTTCCAAGTTTTCGACGGGACGGCAGGCATCGTCGGTGGAATATTCCGTGCGCGAGGAAAGCAAGTAAGCAGCGCTGTGCCCATTAGACGTTCCTACCTCTCATTTTCGCTCCTTTCATTTTAGTTTGTGGGTGCTCTTCTCAACCTTTCGGCTTATTATGCCCTTGGTATCCCACTTGGGTTATACCTTACGTTCGTGCGCGGACGTGGGCTTGGAGGTCTATGGGAAGGATTGACGGCCGCGCTGGTATATTGCTCCGTAGTAGGACTTTGGGTCGGTGTCTATCGGGTCGATTGGGAAGCCGAGGTTGCGAACGCGCAAGCAAGAGTTGGAGGGAAGGATGTGGGTGAAGGGACGGTTGAATGAGGTCATGGTCATGTCGGGAAGAGTTACAAAAGGCATGACCACTAGGTCGTGGATCGGGGCAAAACAAAGCACCTTTGGGTCAAAACGATACGAGTTATAGATTTTCTATGGATGATGATCGATGATCATGACCCTATTCACGTCGGGTTACCTTGGAGTACTTTTTTTTTCCCTTTATGCGATTATCTAGAGGTTCATGTACATCAAGATCTGACCCAAGAATAAGCATGGCAAGACGGTGGATGCTCAAAAGAGGTTGTCCAGACGGTGACCCTCCCTCGAAACACCGGCAGCAAAGTATTTGAAGTGACGGTCTGAATGTAATGAATGCATTGAAGGAGATATAGTCGTGGGTTATCGAGCAGGTTCCTCCGAAATTCGACCCTTCTAGACGCTCAGTTGAATGCTGAACCTGACAGCGAGCACGGCAACGATGGAGTACCGTCGCGGATGGATCATACGAGGGTGAATTTATATCATTGCATGCAGAATAACCAACACCACCCAGATCACGCTAGCAATGCCAAAAAAAAAAATAGCGTCAGTTCAGACCAACAACGCCAAGAAACGCATCCATACGAGATATAGATATACATAAAAAGGGGAGTGGAGGGAGAGGAGTCGAGTCGAAACACACTCATCGCGCTCTGCACACCACCTCCCCCGTGACCCCCAACGTGAGCGCCTCCCTCGCCTCGAGCCACTCATGCTCCTTGCTCTTGGTCTTGACGACCGCAATCTCCCCCATACCGAGCGGTTTGATCGTCTGTGCCCGTCTGCCGCTACATATGCGCCGGATCTCGCTCACGTCCATGAAGACGCGTCGACTGGGCATGCTGATGAGACTCATGCTGGACAGCACGGGTCGGTCGTCGCGGTATTTGAGCTCTGCCCAGATTCGGCGTTGGGGCTCGCCGACGTGTTGAAAATCGGACGGGGAGGGTGAGGCGAGGGTGCCTCGGGTGATGTTGCTCAGAAAGCCGGCGCGGAGGAGGATGGAGAGGATGGCGAGGTTTTGTTTGGAGTGCTCGACTGCCAAGTACCGGTGCCGCGCACGGAACGCGTTTTGAACGCGCGCGCAGAGGTCGTATGGAAGAGGCATGGGAGCTTGACTTTTGAGAAAAAATATATATAATTATTGCTACAACACCACACCGATTACATAATAGTCAACCGCCATGTCTGCTCCGTCTTGAACGGTGGACAGTAGAAGAACGCTCCAAACTCGACTTGAGCGACTTGATCGCTTGGACAATTTCAGCTATTGCAAGGGATTCAAAGGAGCGAAGGGATTCCACAGTTCGTCGTCTTACCTGCCAGCTTGGCCGTATCTGCCTCGAAATCGTACCGCTTATTTCTGCTGTCCCGCTGCACGACAACCTTGAAGAGCGTCGATGTCTTTTGTGATTGTTGGCAGACCACGACACTCTTGACGTGGAAAGACAGAGTCTTGCCGCTATCAAAGACCGCCTTGGCCTTGTTTGCAGAAGGCATGATCTTCGTGTGCAGCATGAGATCAGAATTCATTCTCGAGTAGCTAGACGTACGTGAACATAGACACCGTCAATAGCTAGTGTGCGTTCCTGGCGAGCCAGCATGGGCATTTTGCGGTATATTGTATACCGCTGTGTTTTCAAATGTCCGTGAAATGTGTATCAAGAGATGGAATAAAAGGACCAACCTTGTATGCGGCGGTATAGTCCGTCCCGCCGCTTTGGTCGGGTACGTCTGAAATTCTCTTGAATATAGATGCTAGTATACATACACATTGAGCTGTGTTCACAAGCGAGCAACGAACTTTACCAACCATTTGGGTCGGTGGTCCGCATAGCACGACTTTCGGGTTCGATGCCCATCTGAGGTAGCATGGACCTTTTGACCAGAGTGAGTTCGCGTTTACCTTCGAGGGATGCTACGGTACGATCCAGATAAATCAGCAGATTTAGGTCATTGAGGACAAGCGCATAGTCTTTCGGATTCGCGAGTTTGCGTTTGCGACAGACGACTTCCAGCGCTTCTTGCAAGTACATGCCGGCCGAACTGAAGAACTGTGAGATCTTGAAAAGCACCGGTGAATGATATACATACACAGGTATTGTAGTAGAAATATGGACTGCGTCAGCAGTATCCGCGACACGAACCCGAAGGAAAATGGGAGGACCGTGACTCGATGACGGTCCGAGGGAAGACAGAACAGGGGTTGTGCCAAAGAGGGAGCTCGTTCCAGCTACCGGGACAGACGGTAGAACGAGACTGGGTGCAGGAAGTGCGTCGGCTTTCTTCGGTGCAGCCATGATCCTCGAAGGTCTGCGCTGGATTTTGGTTTCCAACTGTTCGTTCTGTTGAACTAGAATGCAAATTAAACATTTCTTCTCAGGCGGTGGAATAAGAACAGACGAACTCTGAAGTGGAGTTGCCGCCAGAATCGCGAATGCGTCAAAGTTGAACTTTGTGACTTTGCCAGTACGGTCAGGCGCTGGGAGGAGGTTCTCGATGAACTAGATCAAGCTACGCATGCTTCAAACTCACGGGGAAAATCTTCGTCGACTTCTCCGTCGTCCTCGGCGATTCGCATGATCCAGCCTATTCCAGATAGCTTTGGATCATTCTCAGTCACACCTTCAATAAGCTTCGGAAGCCAACCCTCCTCCCAATAACTCCACAATGCAAATCCTATAACCTCTTCGATGGTCGCATCTCGTCGCACGTTAAGGGTCATGACTTTTCCCTTTGGTTCACGTGCATGCGGGAAGAACACTTTGACATCCATTGACATAGACTCTCCGCGCCCTGAAATAGCACCATATAATTCGTTAAAGGGATTGGCAGAACCACCTGTGGAAGCAAGCATGGCAGACAAGGTGGAGACCCTTGAGAGTGCTGGAAAGACCGCACTCCGCGAAAAAACGATGTCTGACGGGGGTAGGTCGAGAATGGGTAGGGATAGTGAAAGACCCCTTTTTCGGCCTTCTGGCCTGACGATAAAGGGTATTGTAAGATGATCAGGTGGGGGCGGGGGTGGGGGCGGGTTGACCATCTCAAAGTGGGCAACTATGCTTTCGTCATGGTCGGCTGCGGAGTGATCATCGCGGGACTCTGAATCGTCTGTGCCACGGGCCTCTGTGACGGGACTAAGACGGGATCGTGCAGGTACATATGAGGATGAGCCTAAAGGATTGGATGCAGACACGACGGATGCTGGCCCTGACAAGAGGGAGGCTATGTCGGAAACGCTGTCAAAGCCGGCACCGGGTGTGCGTGTAGCAGCAAAATCGCTGTTGTGCTACCAGGTCAGCGAGGAAACAGATATGAAACAAGGAGGGGCATACGGATCGAATTCATCGCCCTCGTCCATCTCGTCACCACGGTCGACGAGATCAAAGTCGTCGTCATTGTCGTCATCTTCGAGGGAGCCATCGGCATCCTCTGAGGAAGATAGTTCAGGATTGAGATATTTGTTCGTGTCAGAAGCGTGTTTCGGATTCACGGATGTCTGACCGCGGCGTGCGAGCATGCGAAGCTTTCTACGTGCTTCCATTTCTGCGGCGCCTTTGAACTTGGGGATGAACTGGACTTCTTTTGGGGGTGGATCCGGAGGGGGAGGGTCGTCCTTGTGGGATGACCTCGAGACGTCGGGCTCTTGTGGGCGGGCGCTATCCGTGTCGGCGGTAGTGATGGGATTGATGCGGGGGAGGGGGGGCTGATGGGGGGCATCAGGGTCTGGCTGGGCGACCCGTGATGCACGCCTGGAGGTGGAAGCGCGGCGGCCGGTGATGCGCATGCCTAGTGCGCCAGAGCGGTTGCCCATGATGGTTTGATGGTGTCTGATGCCAGTGGCAGGGCCGGGCTGGGAGGTGCCCGGAGCCTTGTCGTCCTCGTCATCGGATATGGGTGGGCTGGAGGGATACTCGAGCTCTGGCCAGCGGTTTGGGTCTGCGAGTGAAGCTGCGAGGACGTAGGGGTTTGAGGTGTAGGATGGGCTGAGGGATATGATACGACTGCCGTATGGGTCGTCGACGTTGCGGAGGTAGGAGAGACGGAGACTGTGCACGAGGTAGCTGCGGTGGGTGAGGGGTGAGGAGGAGGAGTACTCGTAGCTGGGAGAGACTCACCCTGGATCGCTGACGAGGGACATTGGACAAGGCGCGTCTCACCCGCCGACCTCGATGTTGGTCCCTATTGCGTGCAGGTTCGGTACGTATTCGCTTCCCGTTCTCTTGCTCAGCGTTCCAGCTCACCCATTCAGTCCCGTACGACCAGTGGCTCGTCACCCACATCGACGACAAGTCAAAAGTAAAACAGGTCAAACACTGGATCCTCTCAAAATGCAACCTCGTACAGTCACCAGGTCCACACTCTCAGCGCTCAGTCTCTCCCATCGTATTCGCCTCCACCATCCGCCCCAGGTCCTCCATCGACAGTCTTGATGACGGCTACAACGAGGACGACGAGTTTTCAGACCAAGACCTGCATCCACTCCGCACACCCCCGCCAAAACTCACCACCATCTACCCCCAATGCGACCCAATACCCGGCCCGTCGTCTCAATCGCGAAACTGCCCTCTTGTCGACCGATACACTCTCTTCTCCTTCTCCACTGGCTCCGTCCTCGAGGATGAATTCACCCTCTCCTGGTATAACCTCCGTCCTTATGAGCTTCTCGAAATGCACCCCGTCGGCATTCTGGCCCCACTACAACGCGACGTCCTGGAAGAATACATACAGCCATACTTTCAGGCAAAGGTTAGAGTCCTCCGTTCCATGTGGAATCAGAAATACGGCCGTTTCGAGACACCTGGCGTCGACGCACATCGCGAGCATACCAGCCAAAAGACGATGGACAAATTGACCCACAAGCTGGACGCGCTCTCCACAAAGTCGACCGCCTTATACCCTGAAAAGAGGCGCAAGACAAAGGTGGACTGGAAAGCGCGCTGGGTCGTTATACATCAAGGATGTCTCTTCCTCTGCAAGGACAATGTGGTACGTGTTGTCCCTTTGGTGCTCTGCAGTATACGCTGAACGCTTCTTTTCAGACGAATCCTCCGCTCCGGCAATTCGCATTGAGCACCATGTCAGCTTTTCGTGGCGCCGATGCCCTTGAGCGTGCATTCTCTATCGTTACCCAGCCTCATGTCGTCTGCATCAAGTTTCGAACCCGCTCCACCTCAGTGACCGGGGTGGCTTCCCCGCCGCCATCCTATCCATCCTCTCCGATTTCAGAAGAGCTTAAAATCAATGTCCAGGAAGCCCTGCCACACTTTGACTCTCCGTTCGACCCGAAACAGACAACAGAGGCGGAGGACACGGGTTATGACGACGCCAACAAGGAGGAAGGGGAGTGGGTTGTCCTGGACATGCTCGATGACCATGGTAAGATTTCCTGATCCTCTTTCGTGAACACGCAATAAAGGGCTTTCAGCGTTTTCGAGTATCCTTCGCATCCTTCACCGTCAAACATCTCAGCCGATATCGTCGTCCTTTGTCCCGTCGCCATCGATCGTCACTGTTTCCCACCACGCCACTGCGTCGCCTGCCTCCTCGTTTGCTTCCTACGACACGATTCCCTATCCTGAATGGCGCATCAATACCGTTGAAAATGCACGTAAAGCTGGTATGGGAGACGTAGGCAAGGCGATGGCATGGGTGATCTGGACGGAAAAGGGACTTGGAGACTCGCTGTTGGGCAATATACGGCATCATCGTCACGCATTTTCGGAGGAAATGCAGTACAAGACTACGTTTGCACCGGACATTTACTGTGGCTCTGACGATGAAAGTGATGAAGACAGCGAGATGGAGTGGGATGGATGGATGAGAGACTTGGAGCGCCAAAGCCGGGTGAAGCGACAGTCAGAAAAGACCAACAAGTCCTGTAAACAGGCGGACATTCCCAGCAGCACGTCGTTGCCTTCACCACCTCTCTCGGAAACGTCGCCGTCTGGCTCGCCGAGAGTTAAATCGCCTTCTCTATCCGTGTCCCAACTTGCTGGCGGTTCGTTCGGATCCCAACCCTATACACTGTACCCCAACATCGGTAATGTCATTCAAGCGAGTGGCACTCGCGGCTACCGTTCACCAGAAAGGATCAAAAACACGACCGTCAGCACTGTTAGCGTCGGGATGGTACCCTTGTCTCGACGACGATCCTCGACGCTCGTCGCAGAGATGACAAGGCGTGACCGTGACAAGGGCAAAGAGCCATTTGGCAGGAATGGAGCTCGCGCGTCTCCAGGCACCCTCGTCCGACACGCCCGTTCGAGCTCCAACCTGAGGGTATCTTCCTCACCATACGGGTCTGATGCGGCCGAGTCGGGGCATCCGGGACCGTCGTCGCCTCCAAAGCGTCCGAGCGCGTTCATGCGGGGCATGTCTCTGCGGGCTGGAAAGCTAGTTAGAGGGCTCGAGTCCGCAATCGACTTTGTGGACGAAAAGACTGTATGAGGATATTCTATAATTTATTGTGTGGTACTGTACGTAAAATTATTAGTAAGCCTCTTGAATGCGGACTTGGTCCGTGCGCAGACCAGGAAACATATATAAACCCGAGCTGGACAGCCTGAATCCTTACCACTCTGGCCTTTTGGCTTAGATCAAGTGTAGTATCTGTTCTTAATAGTTTAACCACTATTATGAGGGCACCGCCCTCATTCTTTGGTTATCAAATTTTTGCCGCCCTTGTCCCCTGCG